>WNWK01011601.1:0-42500 GCA_009830355.1 Cherax destructor
CCCTCTATCCCTCGCTATCCACCTATCTCACTCCTTTCCCCACTAATCATCCATCTCCCTCTTACAACCCACTTCCCTGCATCCTACAATAACCTGCAGCGCTGTATAACCCCTGTGGTTTGCGCTTCTATTTATTATAATAATAATACAAGCTGGAATATGTATGGTATTATAATGTACCCTACCTTGGTTGTAGGTATAATGTTTGTTAGGAAACAGGATAAGTGTTTCTTGATGTGGGTCTTAGTCTATGTGATCCACAGCTAGAGCTTTTGGTCATCTGACTGAGGATTTCTGCTGGCTTACCAGTCCATCTCTTTAAAAATCATGGTTATGATTATAATCATTAAGACTTTGTATTCCCCGCCTTGGTGAGAGACACACCAGTATGTTAAAAAAAAAAAAGTCTGGTTTTGCTAAACATTTATATTATAGATGTAAATTTCATACAGTTGCATATTTTTCTCTGTTTTAATAAAATGTATACATTATAATGAGGTTACATTAAATATTAGTTACAACAGGCCAGGAGCGAAATAAAAATGAACATACATACTGTATAATGTTGTCATTCGTGGATCTGACAGCAAAAAACAAAATGAAGAATGGTAGTGTAGATGATATACCATCACATGTAAGAGTAACGTTTTCCTAATTGTTAAAACCTGAAGAATTAAATATCGTCGATTCTTGTTGTAGTACAATATAGGAATTCATCATACATTCTTTGGGAGTGCTATTCAAGACACTGTTAACATTTACTGTTGATATATTGGATGAAAGCCACACTAGCTATGTACATGTAATGTCAAATCACACAAGACTGCTATTCCTGAATTAAGTATAGGTGACATGTTGAACATATTTGTATTTCTCCCAGTACCAGTCATTATATTGCAGATAAAGGTGGTTCTGACAGAGCACGTGGACAGGTATGGAGGCAAATCCAGCTACATTGCTGGAAGAAATAAAGATACAGGGAAAATTCCCAAACAAAATTCTCGTTCCTTGTCACCAGCCTGAAAAGAAGAAAATATGTTAAGTTCTATAATGCTCTAATGCAAATCCTCCTCTAATGGTGTCAAATCATTACTATTTGTACACTCACGCACACACAAAGACGACGGGGAGGAAAGAGACGTATGACATGACCCAGCTGACTTGATTTTCAGGAATGGGAGATCTCAAGGAAAGAAATCACCCAGTCAAGTTGATTTTAAAGTCAGAAACCGTGCAAAACAGGATCTTGCAGCAGAAAACGACTAAGGGGCTCATCAGATTACCAGAAGGTGTACCTCGACTGTGACAGAACTAAAGAAGAATGACAAACAAAGGATACAAAGATGCAAGGAGCAGGAAAGAGTCAAGGATAGAGATGGACAGGAGAGCCCAGACTCAGAAGGGTGAACGAATACAAGCTCCTCAGAACCACCCAATATCCTCAACTCCGACAACCCCAACAAAACCCAAATTAACCCAAAACAACCCACTTCACCCCACACCCACCCCTTCCACAAACTCCACCTTCAAACCCACAAACACCCTCAGAACACTAATGGAAAATAAGCAGAAGGCATGGTAACCAATGCAGAATAATATGTGAGGAGTGGCATGAAGGAATCATGGAGGGATCCCCAGACATACACTAACGAAAACAAAGCTCATGGGGACGATAAAAGGATCTGATATCCATCTGGATATCAGATCCTGGGCGAGGGGAGATTGCATTGCTCATCAAAAACCAGTGGAGATTTGAGTAGATGAAGGAATGGACAGAAGGTCCATTCATAGTAAAACTATTTCAGCTGGGGTCCCAGGGTGGTGATTGCAGTGATGTACAACCTACCACAGAATAGGAGGCCAAGAAAAAGGGGTATGATGAGAGCAACAGAGCAATGGTGGACACTATGAGATGGCCAGAAAAGGGCCCATATGGGCAAGGCAAAGTTACTAGTTGTGGGGTTATTTTAATCCAAGGAGACTGGGAAAACCTGGAGCCACACGGGAGACCAGAAATGTGGAGCTAAAATGGAGGTGGTATGGGAAAACCTGATGCCTCAACATGTTAGGGACAATACCAGGGGAGAGGGGAGGGTTAATGAGCAAGGCTGGGCCTCATTTCACCTTTAGTAAAGAACAAAGAAGGCATAATACCTTGACAATATAAAACGTCATGAGCTCCTATGTGCTGGTTGTGTATTCACCTTGAGTAGTTCAAACATTGAGGATCACATACGGAGGCCTTGGAGCTAGTGATCATGTGGTCCTGAACTTCTAATACAGGTATTCGAAGTTCGGACCCATATCCTGCCACCCTTCCCAGTGTCTTCACATTTGTCTGCTAGTTCCTTCAGTCACTAACCCTTCCCAGTGTCTTCACATTTGTCTGCTAGGACGCAGCACCAAGTATTAAAACCTCAGTAAGGTGTAAAATATACAGTGGACCCCCGGTTTTCGTGATTTTTCGTTCCAGAATGCTGTTCAAGTGAGAAAGATCTTGGGGTGAGTATAACACTGAGCACGTCTCCCGGGAAACACATCAACCAGATAACTGCTGCAGCATATGGGCGCCTGGCAACCTGAGAATAGCGTTCCGACCTGGTTCAATCTTGAAGCCAAGATGAATCAAGTTTTATCATCCACAACAGAATTGGTGGATTTCTCATCTTGTCTCGTTGCTTATGCACGAGACTATTGTTTGTAAACCATTGCTAATTTCTTCACAAAATGAAATAGCGTTTATTGAACTTACTGTTAACCTGGTCCAGTGGGTTTTTTTTAAGGGACACGTAAGTATTTCTGTCTTATAATAAAGAACAGGCCTAATGGCCCATGCGTGAGGAAGTGTCTGGTAAGAGTGTGTGGGAAATTTCATGTGAGAATTTTGTCCAAGTGTGTGGTAGTGCATATATAATATATATATATATATATATATATATATATATATATATATATATATATATACATATATATATATATATAACATCTATATATATGTACATCTATATATGTACATCTATATATATGTACATCTATATATATGTACATCTATATATATGTACATCTATATATATGTACATCTATATATATGTACATCTATATATATGTACATCTATATATATGTACATCTAATATATGTACATCTATATATGTAGAGTCAAAAATGGAGAGTAAAAGCAGCATGAGTAGGATGAGAAGCCAAACTGCAAAAGGGAGACAACAAAGGCATGAGGAATTTCCTGCACGAGATCAAGTGGGATGCAAGGAGGCAGAGGAGGGTTCATGCCCAAGGGCAACAAGAAACAATGGGAAGCCCAGAACGAGCTCTAGTTCACCCAAAGGTGGAGAGAGCCAAAACTAAGTGCGCTAGAGAATGGAAAAATGATACAAGACATAAGCCTGTATGACCCTTGTAGGTTTAGCGCTTCTTTTTATATAATGAAGACAGACCCAGGAAAGTAAGGAGATTGGAGCAAAAGAACCAGAAACAAATATGTATGGATAAAGAGGAGGCCCAGCGGCAATAAGAATAACATAACATCAAGCCAACTCCTGACACAAGCAGCTGTACAGCTATATTAGGAGAAAACAAGTCAAGGACGAGGTAATCAGGCTGAGGAAGGAAGGAGGGAGATCACAAGAAACGACCATCTTATCTCACACCCAACCAGTAGCTAACCGCATGAAAACTACTTTATCTTGCCATATCACAGCAAAATACACTTATTGATATCTGTGATTCCCTTAATTTGCACAGGACTAACCAAAATTCTAATACAACTATTGCTTCATAATTCTTCAGCTAGTCATAAGTTTGCCTAAGACACTCCAATATAGAAACTGTATTATGCCAATACATCACCTTTACCGTTAATATATAAACTAATTGTTAAATTCTTAAATATTTAAATTCAGTACCTCATTTTTGTAAACCTAGTTAATCACTACAATTACCTAACCTTACTATCTGTATAATCATTGTGTCGCTATTGAGTAAGACCTATCATATCTTGTAATATCTACTTCATAAAATGTATAATTATAAGTACACCCCACCTTGTATATTACTAGAAATAAAGAATTTGAAAGAAGTGTGAAGAAGCGCAAGACAAAATTTAAACAAAACAAAAACAAAATTTTTATTTCATTGCAGATTGCAGATTACATAGGTATCGGTAGTTACAATGTAAATTGAGTGCAAGGAGAGCCACTGACATGCCATGGCATTAGGGGCAGCTATTCTAGTCCTTAAAAACTATGTACTTAATATTAGAGAAATTTATTGAGTTTATTCTAGTTAAAATTATTTTCAAAATTACAATATGATGAAATTTTACTGTTTAAATTATTATATAATGATATTAGATATTAAAATTGTTACAGGTTTTAAAGATTCTTGAATGATAATATGGAATTGAGATTATCTTAAGGAAAATAACATTGAGCATTTTGACATTAACTTATAATATGAGTAGGGGTAACATAATAGTAACATATTATTAAGAATTGAGATTATCGTATAGGAAAGTAACAATGAGCATTTTACAAGGTAGTTTATAGCATGATCATTTAGTTTTGGGTGAGTAGGTGTTTTTTGAGTTGAGTCTTAAATTTATTTTCAGACAAGATTATCTTAATATTTACTGGTAATGAATTCCAGATTCTGGGGCCCTTTATGTGCATAGAATTTTTACATAGGTTGATATGAACACGGGGTATATCAAAAAGTGATCTGTGTCTTGTGTTGTGGTCATGGGTCCTATTAAAGTTGGTGAGGAGAGTTTTGAGCAGAGGGTTTATATTAGAGTGTAAAGTTTTATATATGTAGTAGGCACAAGAGTAAGTATGAATGTTCTTTATGGTGAGTAGTTTGAGACTTTTGAATATTGGTGGAGTATGTTGTCTAGAGTGGAATTTGTTATCATTCTGACTGCGGCCTTTGTTGTGTTATGAGTGGTCTAAGGTGATTTAACGTTGTTGATCCCCATGCACAGATTCCATAGGTGAGATACGGGTAGATAAGTGAATGATATAGTGCAAGGAGAGCTGATTGAGGTACATAATAGCGTATCTTTGATAATATGCCTACTGTCTTGGAGATTTTCTTGGAAATTTTTTGTATGTGTGTTTGGAATTTAAGGCTACTGTCAAGGTGGATTCCTAGGAATTTTCCTCTGTGAGTCTTGTGATGGGTGTACCATTGAGTGTTATGTTAAGTGGAACATTTGTGGCTTTGCTTCAAACTGTATGAAGTAGGTCTTGTCAGTATTGGGGTAAGCTTGTTAGTCGTCATCCATGTTGATATTTTCTGTAATTCGGCATTAACAGTGTTGGCCAGTATAACTGGATTTGGGTGAGAGAAGACATATGTTGTGTCATCTGCAAATAAAATGGGTTTGAGTAGTTGTGATGCGTTCGGTAGGTCATTTATGTAAATGAGGAATAGGAGTGGCCCCAGGACACTTCTTGAGGACTCCGACTGTAATTTGTTGTTGGAAGAGTTCGCTCCATTTGTGTACACGTATTGGCTTCTGTTGGTGAGGTATGACTTTAGGTAGTTGAGTGGGTGCCCCCTTATACCATAGTGTGCTAATTTTGTGAGCAGTAAATCATGGTCGACTGTATCAAAAGCTTTGCGTAGATCAATGAAGATTCCCTTGGGACTTCTTTTTCCAAGTGCTGTATATATTAACTCCAACATGTGCGTAATAGCATCGTTTGTGCTCTTGTTTGTCCTGAATCCAAATTGACAGGGTTGAGTACATTGTGTGAGGCGAGGTAGGAATAGATTTGTCTATGAATTAATTTTCGAAGATTTTAGAAAGCAATGGTAAATTAGAAATTGGTCTATAATTATTCAGGTCTGTTTGATCACCTCCTTTGTGGATCGGGGTGACCCTAGCTATTTTGAGAATTGATGGAAAGGTAGAGGCTTCAATATATTTATTGAATAGTGTTGCTATAATTGGTGACAGTACCTGTGAAGCTTTTTTGTACATAAAAGTTGGTAAGCTGTTTATGTCTCCTGCCTTGTTTTTAAGGGTGTTGATTATGAGCGAGACTTCAATTGGGTTGGTAGGAGCTAGGAATAGCGTATTAGGGTAGGTGTTTGTGAGGTAGTCTGTTGGACGGGTGTTTGAGCTTGGGATTTTACTCGCTAGATTCTTTCCTATGGTGGAGAAGAAAACATTAAGTCTGTTTGCTGTCTCAGTAGGTGAGAGTAGGGCTTCATCTGCTCTTGATAATTTGATGGTGTTGTTTTTCGCTATCTTCCAGGTCTTTTTCATATCACCTTTTATGTTCTGGAGTCTGTTCTCATAATACAATTTTTTTGATCTCCTTATCAGGCTGGTAAGGATTGATGAGTAGCGTTTGGATTGTTCTCTGGTTATTAGACCCCTTCTGTATTGTTTTTCATATTGGTGCCTTTTGTTAATGAATTTAAGGATGCTGGGTGTTAGCCAGGGATTGTTAAGTCTCTTAGCTGTGATCTGTTTAGTTTTTTTAGGGCAATGTTTGTTATAGAGGTGGTGGGTTTTGTTAAGGAAATTCTTGATGCATTCATTAGTATATGTATATGTTTCTAACTCATTATGCCAGTCAATGTTAATCATAGCTGTTATAAAGTTATTTACAGCTGACTCATTATGTAGTCTGAAGGTAACTTTTGTAACATCTAGGGGCAATTTACCAAGATTAGTTATGAGAAAGGTCGGATAGTGGTCTGTGGTGTTGTCTGTGATGCCTGATTTTAGAGGGGCTATAGTATTAGTCCAGATGTGGTCTAGTAATGAGGTACTAGTCTCGGAGATTCTTGTAGGTTTTGATATTGTTGGTAGTAACAAGCAGTTGCTCATAGTGTTTGTGAATTCTGTTACTTGTGGGTCCTGGTCATGTAGGAGATTTATATTGAAGTCTCCTGTGAGCAGCAAATGGTCTTTGTTCATGTGTGCATCAGTTATCAGGTTACCTAGTTTTTCACTAAAATGGTGAATGTTTTACTGTGGTAATCTGTAGATGTTTATCACTGTGAGGGGTTTTTGCAGGTCTTTTGATTTAAATTTAGCTATAATATATTCTCCATGCTCATCCCTTATGCAAGAGTTATTGATACATTCAAGTTGATCTGAGTAATATATAGCTATTCCACCCCTCGCTGATCTGTCCTACAATTGTGAATGGCTGTTAACCTGGGATGGCATAGACATCTGTAGTATCAGGCTTTAGCCAGGTCTCAGTGAGTGTGATGATTGACATATTGGTCTGGAGGGATTGGAGTAGTGCTGTGAGGTCATCATAATGTTTGCTCAAAGATCTAACATTGTAATTGAAGATAGTTATGTTATTGTTGGCTCTGAGAATGTCTTTGCTTGATCTGCTGTGTAATAGTTGCAGTTGCTGTTGGAATCATGTAAGTCATTTAATAATAGGTTGATATCAGGATCAATTCCTGTAATCATAAGATTTGATGTTATTCTATAACTAGACCTGAGAATAATAGATAATACTAAACTTAATAATATGGTACTAGATTAAATTCTTAGGAACTATTTGATTATTACAAATTTTTAATAAGAGTTTGTAGAGATATAGGGTATTTGACAGAGTTCTTGGCACGTGAAGTATTTTCAGTGGAGACAGAAAGGACGCCAGCAAACTGGGATGAAGGGTACACCAACAAGTGCTGAACACACTACACACAACTGAGGAGGAGGTGATGAGGCTGCTAAGTGAGCTAGATACCTCAAAGGCAGTGGGATTGGGTTATTGAGGCTAAAACCTTGGGTAGTTTCAAATTTAGGTTGGACAAATACATGAGTGAGAGGGATTGGATTTGAGTGGGTCTTGCACATGGGTAAATTGAATTTTAAGAGTTTATTGCTTGGGTAGCATTGTAAATGGGGTTGGGCAAATATCCTGTTAGTGGGTTGGATTGTGCCTAGTATGGGTCAACAGGTCTGCTGCAGTGTTCTTCCTTTCTTATGTTCTTATCTCTCTGTGGGTCATGAGAGAGGGAGCAGAGGCACTGTGTGCCACTAACAATCTTCAACACATCAATTGAAACAGTGCAACTGCCTGAGGTGTGGAAGACAGCAAATGTAATCCTAATCTTTAAGAAAGGAGACAGGTAGCATTAAACTACAGACCAGTGTCACTGACATGTCATGGAGAAGCTTATCTGGAGAAGACCTTGGAGTACCTAGAAAGGAATGAGCTTATACACGATAAACAACATGGTTTCAGGGAGGGGAAATCCTGTGTCACAAATCTACTGGAGTTTTACGACAAGGTGACAGAAGTAACGCAGGGGAGAGAGAAAGGTGAGTAAACTACATTTTCTTGGACTAAGGCTTTCGACACAGTTCCGCACAAGAGATTAGTGCAAAAAGTTAGAGGAACAGGCAGGAATAACAGGAAAGGCACTGCAATGGATCAGAGAATACCTTACGGGAAGGAAACAAGTGATGGTACGTGACGAGGTGTCAGAGTGGGCGTCTTTGATGAGTGAGGTTCCACAAGGGTCAGTCCTAGGGTCGGTGCTTTTTCTGGCATATGTGAATGATATGACGGAAGGGATAGATTCAGAGGTGTCCATGTTTGCAGACGATGTGAAGCTAATACAGAGAATTGAAGTGCATGGATAGAGGCATGGCTTACCAATAGAAAGCAGAGAGTTTCCATTAATGGGGTCAAATCTAAATGGGGATTAGTCACTAGTGGCGTTCCACAAGGATCAGTTTTAGGCCCATTGTTGTTCATAATTTACATAAATGACCTTGATGAAGGAATTGCAAGTGACATGAGTAAATTTGCTGATGATACAAAAATAGGCCGTATGATTCATTCTGAGGAGGATACCAGTGAACTCAAGGAGGATTTGGACAAATTAATGTCTTGGTCTGAAATGGGGCAGATGAAGTTCAATGTGGACAAGTGTAAGGTACTAGTCCTTGGTAATGAAAATATCCCTCGAACTTATAAACTAGGTGAAGTAGAGCTTGATCATACAGAATGTGAAAAAGACTTGGGAGTCATGGTAAGCAGGAATCTAAAGCCAAGACAACAGTGCCTAAGTGTGCGCAATAAGGCTAACAGATTACTAGGATTTATTTCAAGAAGTATAAGCAACAGAAGTCCAAAAGTTATTTTACAGCTCTATACATCACTAGTGAGACCTCATTTGGATTACGCAGCTCAGTTTTGGTCTCCTTACTACAGGATGGATATAGATTCATTGGAGAACATACAAAGAAGAATGACTAAAATGATTTACAGTATAAGAAATCTCCCGTATGAAGATAGACTTAGAGCGTTGAATCTCCACTCTCTGGAGAGACGTAGAATGAGGGGAGATATCATCGAGGTGTACAAGTGGATGATGGGCATTAACAAAGGAGATATTAATAAAATACTGAGGATATCGAACCAAGTAAGAACCAGAAATAACGGATTTAAATTGGATAAATTTAGATTTAGAAAGGACATATTCAAGTACTGGTTTTCGAACAGAGTTGTAGATGCGTGGAACAATCTTCCGAGTAGGGTGATAGAGGCTAGGACCTTGGGTGGCTTTAAAAAGAGATTGGACAAATATATGAGTGGGAGGGGCTGGGTTTGATTGGTGTCGTGAGTACGGGAATAAATTCTTAGGTAGTGGTGGTTTTGATAAGGACTTGCCTTGTATGGGCCAGTAGACTTTCTGCAGTGTTCCTCCATTCTTATGTTCTTATGTTCAAGTAGGACTACAAAGGGATCTGGTCCAACAGCCAGCTCCTGGAGTTTAACCCCACCAAGTGCAAAGTCATGAAAATTGGGGAAGGTCAAATTTTGATTATAATAATAATATTTGATTATAATAATAATGGGGAAGGTCAAAGAAAACCACAGAGTACAAGCTAGGAGGCCAAAGACTGCAACCCCTCACTCAAGGAAAAGGATCTTGGGGTGAGTATAATAACGAGCACATCTGAGGCGCAAGTCAACCAAATAACGGCTGCAGCATATGGATGCGTAGCAAACCTAAGAATAGCGTTTCGACACTTGAGTAAGGAATCATTCAAGACTCTCTACACCGTTCACGCCAGGTCCATATAGGAGTATGCAGCACCAGTATGGAACCCACACCTGGTCAGGCACATCAAGAAATTTGAGAAAGTGTAAAGGTTTGCAAAAAGATTAGTCCTGGAGCTAAGCGGTATATCCTATGAGGAGAAGTTAAGGGAAATCAACCGGACAACACTGGAGGATAGGGAAGACATGATGACGACGTATAAAATACTGAGAGGAATTGGCAAGGTGGATAGGGATAGTATGTTTCAGAGATGGGACATAGCTGGAAGTTGAAAACTCAGATGAGTCACAGGGTGGTTAGGAAGTATTTCTTCAGTCATATAATTGTCAGGAAGTGGAACAATCTGGAGATGTAGTGGAGGCAGGATCCATACATAGCTTTAAGAAGAGATACGATGAAGCTCATGGAGCAGGGAGTGGACCTAGTAGTGACCAGCGAAGAAGCGGGGCCAGGAGCTGTCAATTAACCCCTGCAACCACATAGGCGAGTACATACACGTACACACACTTCTAATTACAATAAAAACCAATTTAAGTCGTTCAGAGCTACACGGCAAAGTTGTTGGCATTAGAGACAAGAAGTGTGGAGACAGGGTAAAGGGTATCAATGCACATTATCGAGGTCCTTAATGAAGTTACATTTTCGTCGATTTCCAGTTAAAATATATCTAGCCAGTTGCAGGATACTGTGTCTTTTGTCTAAATGGTATGTGGACTATCAAGCTGATGGAACAACTTTCACTTATTAAACACCGAAAGCATATTTTTTATACAATAAATCATTATTTCAAAGTTAAGGTCCTATGTACGCCAAATATACATTCTCTCTCGTATTTGCAGTGTACTTAGGTTTCTTCTTATCCTGATGACAACAAGAGTTTACTGGAAAAGTACCAATTTATATTCCTTCTCTCCTACATCTTAGTTTTGATAATAATTCTCTCCTACATAGTTCAAATTATAGCTATGATTTAATACAAGGTACTGTGCATTACTAGTAACATGCAATTGTTCAATTACTCTTTTTTATAATCTTACCTTTTCATGCATACTGAATACTGTTGACCTGAAGGCAGCACCTTCCAGAAGACCCTGTAGGAAAAGCAGTGTAAAGATGATGTATTCTGATGGTAGGTAGTGGTAGTGTGCCTCCATTCCTACCACCACCAGGATTACCATCTGCAGGAAGACAAAAAAGTGATTGTTTCTAGTATCTGCACCGGAAAGAAGAACGAAAGTTAAATGTATACATTTCCCCACATTCTAAATAATAATTAATAATGATCTTCTTTCAACAAACCGGCCGTATCCCACCGAAGCAGGGTGGCCCAAAAAGAAAGTTTTTTTCTTTAACTTTAGTAATGTAAACAGGAGAATTGGTTACTAGCCCCTTGCTCCCGGCATTTTAGCCGCCCCTTACGACACGCATGGCTTACGGAGGAAGAATTCTGTTCCACTTCCTCATGGAGATAAGAGGAAATAAACCAGAATAAGAAATGGTAAGAAAATAGAAGAAAACCCAGAGGGGTGTGTATATATATGCTTGTACATGCATGTGTAGTGTGACCTAAGTAGAAGTAGCACGACGTACCTGAAATCTTGCATGTTTATGAGACAGAAAAAAGACAGCAGCAATCCTACCATCATGTAAAACAATTACAGGCTTCCGTTTTACGCTCACTTGGCAGGACGGTAGTACTTCCCTGGGCGATTGCTGTCTACCAACCTACTATTAATAATGATAATAAATCCTTTTTTCCAAGTCCTGTATGATCCCTACAGATTTAGAGCTTACGCGTGAATAAAATAATGATTTATTTACTAAATCATAGATAGGCTACCAAGATTAAAAAAAACATATAATGTGAAAGCCTTGATCATAAGAATATTCTACATTTGCCAATCACAATATTGCTAATACAGTATAGTATCTAGAATGTTGAAAGTAGCAACTATTGCTAAATTAAGGAATTGCCTTTAGAATACTAAGATGAAACTTATCTTAAGATACACTATGTAGTGATTCAGGTGGTTTGAAGATTCTGGACTCATGGAAATGGAGCTCTCCTATTTTCAAAGAACTACATATATGACATCTATGGATTTAGCTTTCAGACTAAAACAAATAAGTAATGATCCTGATTTTCCACATGGAGTTTAAAACTTAGATAGGGTAGGCCAGCGGATGCTTAATCAGTGAACTAGTTGTCTGATTAAGTTGTCAACAGTTTCCTGATGAATAAACCACCATCAGCAACCACTATTTTATTCTTCATAGAATAGTTCCCAACATTATTTCCTACTTGGACACTTTAAACTAGGTACAATATTATTAAAAATCCTTCAATACATAAAGGAGCAACATGATTTAAAAACAATATGCTATACATAGTATAAACCGAGTCAATAAATTATTTTGACATCACTTACAGCCACACCAGAGTAAATCCAGGTGCTGGAGAGAAGGAATAATTTGTGTGCACTGCGGGAGATAAGGGTACCAAGGCAACGTATGGTGTTGCTCCAGGAGTACTGCTGTGCATGTGTCATTTGTGATGCTGGGAAGTACACTAACTCTAGCTGATGATCATGTACATGGAAGAGAGGAAACAATTCATTAGTTATTATCCATTATAGGATTTGTTTTTGCTAGTTAGTTAACATGTAATTATGTTTATAGTATAATGCACCTGCCTGACCTGTCAAATTCCTATCACCAGTAGTATTACTTGCTCTATTGTCTAAACATGAATACAGAGGAACACTGCAATATAACTATGGCCCCATATCTGGTATAGAAGGATATTTGTACCTAAGAATAACTGATGATCTCAGCTTACCAGTCCTTGGTTGGTGAAGTACATGACAAAGTAAAACACTGCAAGTGGTAACAAATATTTTTGAGCTCTCTGAAACAGAAGAAAGAATGATATGAGGAATATATACTAAAGTGATTTTTTTACAATTTTCTAAATTATGATGTAGGTTCATACACATTAGTGGCTTTCTTTATGAAACCCAAAAAGATAGCAAAATACAAATTTATCAATGTTTAGAAAATATGCATCAGCATAAATATATTATGTTTATGCATAGCACGATATCAAACAAATGCATTTGTTAAAAAAATTAGTCCTCACTCGGAATTACAACTCCTTGGTTGATTACTATGTCCTCTGGTCCGAGGGATGAGGCTCTGGAATGCTACCCCTGTGGTTTAGCGCTTCTATTTTATTATAATAATAATCTGGAATGCTACCATGAATAACCATAGTCACTGCCTGATTAACTTTCATTTACTAGGCGCTATATCAGGCCCATTACCACAAACAAAACCTACGACCCCACCTGGCAGACAAAGCTACGACCCCACCAGGCAGATACAAAGCTACGACCCCACCAGGCAGACACAAAGCTACGACCCCACCAGGCAGACACAAAGCTACGACCCCACCTGGCAGACACAAAGCTACCACCCCACCTGGCAGACACAAAGCTACCACCCCACCTGGCAGACACAAAGCTACCACCCCACCTGGCAGACACAAAGCTACCACTCCACCTGGCAGACACAAAGCTACCACCCCACCTGGCAGACACAAAGCTACCACCCCACCTGGCAGACACAAAGCTACCACCCCACCTGGCAGACACAAAGCTACCACCCCACCTGGCAGACACAAAGCTACCACACCACCTGGCAGACACAAAGCTACCACTCCACCTGGCAGACACAAAGCTACCACCCCACCTGGCAGACACAAAGCTACCACCCCACCTGGCAGACACAAAGCTACCACCCCACCTGACAGAGAAATTTGATAATTTTTAAATTAATGCATTTCATGAAGAATAACAAAATTATTAAATTTAATAACGATGTTCTAGCGACGTGGAAAGAAAGAAAAACAATCACTATTTCTTTACTTGGCTAATTTGTATTATATGTAAGACCACTTATGTATATAAAGAACATTTATTAACAAAAAATTATACATTAGAGAGAAAAAAAGAAGTAAATGAGCTTTCAGCAAAGTGCTCTTGGTCCAAGGATATGGAGCTATCCCCATTTTCATCCGATCAAATCTGATTACCTCCCATTTATACAAATACAAATATTTTATTTCTTCGCAATTTTACATAGAAGTGCAAGGAGAGCCACTGACATGCCATGGCATTAAGGGCAGCTTAATCTAATGGCTTATGGACTATGTACATAATATTGGAGAAATTGAATTTGACTTGTTTAAATATTGTTCAGATTACAATATGATGATATTACATTGGGAAAATTTCAATATGGTGATACTACATTGTAACAAGTGTTAGTAGGATGGTAGTTAATAGTAAAAATTGAAATTATCTTAAGGAAAATAACATTGATCATTTTTGAAAGTAATTTGCAGAATGCGTATTTAGTTTAGGGTGAGTAGGTGGTAATATAATAGTAATATTATAGTACAAATTGAAATATCTTATAGGAAAATAACACTGAGCATTTTTGAAAGTAATATAATAGAACATAATAGTAAAACTGGTAATTATCTTGCAGGAAAATAACAATGAGTATTTTTTGAGTATGAGTATTTAGTTAAGGGTGAGTAGGTGGTTTTTGAGAAGAGTCTTAAAATGATTTTCAGACAAGGTTATTTTAGTATTTACTGGTAATGAATTCCAGATTCTGGGGCCCTTTATGTGCATAGAATTTTTACATAGGTTGATATGGACACGGGGTATATAAAAAAGTGATCTGTGCCTTGTGTTGTGGTCATGGGTCCTATTAAAGTTGGTGAGGAGAATTTTGAGCGGAAGGTTTATATTAGAGTGTAGAGTTCTATATATGTAGTAGGCACAAGAATAAGTGTGAATGTTCTTTATGGTGAGTAGTTTTAGGCTTTTGAATATTGGTGGAGTATGCTGTCTAGAGTGGGAATTTGTTATCATTCTGACTGCAGCCTTTTGCTGGGTTATGAATGGTCTAAGGTGATTTACTGTTGTTGATCCCCCATGCACAGATTCCATAGGCGAGATAAGGGAAGATGAGTGAGTGATATAGTGCAAGGAGAGCTGATTGAGGCACATAGTAGCGTATATTTGATAATATCTAAGAACATGAAGTCAAATTCAACCAAAAGTTGACTTTTTAAGGGTTCACTGAGAGAGAGATTAAACACTGAACCTCCTGGGAGTCTCATACCAGGAAAACATTAAAATTCAAGATTATCGTAAGTCAGTGACTTATTTCCATCTATAATATTGAAAAATCTTGAACTGCATCAAGTGGTCAAGCAATGGAGTGTAATACCTCTATATAAAAGTTTTTACAGTTCAGTTGTAAATATAAATTCCCCACAGACATTTTTAAGCGGGAAATTGAGTGAAATGTCATTTGTACAACAGTGAAAAAACTGACATCGTTTTTATAAAATGTGGAAATGTATTCACACTGTTTCTCTTAACTCAGATTAAGTCACAACAAAAATGACCTTCAGTTATCTTTATTAACTGAGTGCTGTCTTATTCAGTGGACTCTACATAGGTTACATAACAATATTAAGTTTCAGGTAGCCCAGGTACATCGGAGTCAACTTGGGAGTTGGAGAATGCAAGTATCTTAACAGTGATTGCACATAACTGAACAGTTTAGCTTCACCTTTTTAGCAGCCTCTAGATCTACCACATCCGATATGGGAGTCACAAATCATATGTAGCACTTTGTCTGGGGTTGTAGATTACAACTTCATTCCAAGGGAGACATTTCATTGACAATCCACTGTTGCACAGTGTGATGCGTGCTATTTAAATGAAATTTGGCTGATATGCTTGCTGCAGTAATTGGATCTTATATACAGAGGATAAAGATAGCTTTTCTTGGCCGAAATCTTCTGTATAACTAAGGGCTTTCTGCATGTAATCAAGTATCACCCATTTCTGTATAAACATTGTATTATGTGGAAATAAATCTTTGACTAACTGATTGACTGTTGATATGATGCTGTTATCCAGTGACTGTTGATGATACGATGCTGTTATCCAGTGACTGTTGATGATACGATGCTGTTATCCAGTGACTGTTGATGATATGATGCTGTTATCCAGTGACTGTTGATGATATGATGCTGTTATCCAGTGACTGTTGATGATATGATGCTGTTATCCAGTGACTGTTGATGATATGATGCTGTTATCCAGTGACTGTTGATGATACGATGCTGTTATCCAGTGACTGTTGATGATACGATGCTGTTATCCAGTGACTGTTGATGATACGATGCTGTTATCCAGTGACTGTTGATGATATGATGCTGTTATCCAGTGACTGTTGATGATATGATGCTGTTATCCAGTGACTGTTGATGATATGATGCTGTTATCCAGTGACTGTTGATGATATGATGCTGTTATCCAGTGACTGTTGATGATACGATGCTGTTATCCAGTGACTGTTGATGATACGATATTGTTATCCAGTGACTGTTGATGATACGATGCTGTTATCCAGTGACTGTTGATGATATGATGCTGTTATCCAGTGACTGTTGATGATATGACGCTGTTATCCAGTGACTGTTGATGATATGACGCTGTTATCCAGTGACTGTTGATGATATGACGCTGTTATCCAGTGACTGTTGATGATATGATGCTGTTATCCAGTGACTGTTGATGATATGATGCTGTTATCCAGTGACTGTTGATGATATGATGCTGTTATCCAGTGACTGTTGATGATATGATGCTGTTATCCAGTGACTGTTGATGATATGATGCTGTTATCCAGTGACTGTTGATGATATGATGCTGTTATCCAGTGACTGTTGATGATATGATGCTGTTATCCAGTGACTGTTGATGATATGATGCTGTTATCCAGTGACTGTTGATGATATGATGCTGTTATCCAGTGACTGTTGATGATATGATGCTGTTATCCAGTGACTGTTGATGATATGATGCTGTTATCCAGTGACTGTTGATGATATGATGCTGTTATCAAGTAACTGTTGATACGATGCTGTTATCCAGTGACTGCTCTCCCTCATCCACAACTGGGTCTTCATTTTTTATATTTGATATATTTATTCTCTATACACCTCAGTAATGAAAGGCATATTTAAGTGTTCATCAATTAAAAGGTTTTGAAAGTGGCTCAAAATTATAATAAAATTTGGTATTACTTTACTATTCTTTAAAATTAATTCAGTCTTGATGAGCATTATGTCAAATGCTGCATTTTAATATTTTTATTCCCATCCCTGACAATGAAATCTGAAACAAATGTTTGTAAAATAATAATAATAATTATTATTATTATTTATACAAGTGCAGGACTCAAATTTTCATAAAGTAAACATAATACTTACCAACAGTAAGAAAAGTTTTTCCTTAACAACTGCTAATCTTTTTTGTTTTTCATTGTCACCATCCTCAACACAGGTTAATCCAACTGCATCTTGTGTCTTTGCATGTGTATCTTTGTAGCCCTTCTTGTATCGGCTTAAAATACACCAGAAACTGAAACAAAATCCATTTGCAGTTTACATAAAATTTTAATAATGAACACTATTTACAGGTGGGCGTCGCTTTACAGTGCTTCGCTGAGTTAGCATTTCGCTAATGTGGCGGTTTTCAATTATACACATTCTTCATTTATTCAGACTTCCTACAGTAAATATATTCACCACTCGCTATAAGCTAAGGACGAAAATATTTTAAGGCAAGTAATGTGTACACTGTGTATGCATTTTTAGGCCTAGTTCTATTGCTCACTTAATATGTGATAGTATCAATGTTATCAGGCGTTTATATGCATTTGAAAGTGAAAAAAAGGATGTTTCACTTTACAGTGATTTTCGCTTTACAGCAGTAACCTGCTTTATAAGTGGGGCCCACTAGTATATTTTATAAATAGATTTTGGTAAATACACAAAATGATCTCATGTTCTGCACTCTCATACCTGAGGCTTCACTCTAAACTCTGTATTTCAGCCATGGCCTATTTTGGTAGCTATTACTAGTCTCAAATCTAACCTGATTACCTCACATTTCCATGGCGCTGTCTGACTCCTACGGGCTTAGTGTTTCCCCATGAATGCAATATTATCATCCTCATATAGCACAAATATCTTAATGTTTATTCCTAATTCATTCTCTTTCTAATATGGTTATTAAACTCAGTTCTGCTAAAACATACTTTTGCCTGTTACATTAAAGCAAAGACCTGCTGCTCACATAGAAAAATAGCAAATTTTGCATTAAATATTTTAGAACATTTAAACCAGCAATCTTTAATCCCAACATCTTTGGAGGCATCTTTAATATATGTCTTAGCTTCAACATTATCTTTACCAACTGTGAGTCTTCCAGTATAAAAGATATGCACGAGATCACTTCCCAAGATTAACCACTTTCAACATTAATAATATTGTCCTCTCTGGTATATCTAAAGACTTTGAATTTGGAACCCCACAGAGAGATGCTTTCACTTAATCTGGAATGATCAGCCATTCATAACAGCATCATCTTTTCTATTATACATCAATAATACTCGCACTCTGAAGGAGGGGTGTTAATGTTGCAGTTTTATAACTGTAGTGTAAGCACGCTTCTGGCAAGACAGTGATGGAGTGAATGATGATGAAAGTTTTTCTTTTTCAGGCCACCCTGCCTTGGTGGGAAACGGCCGATGTGTTAATAATAAAAAAAAAAAAATTTGATCTGTAGCCTTCTCACACGTGGTTTCTCTTGCTATTCCCCAATGGAAATAAGCCACTTTGACTTTTTTTGGGTTATCCCAGGTTCTCTGCACACATGCTGCTATGTATGATAATCTATGTAACTGTATTTGTGTATACGTACTTGAATAAACTTACTTACCCATAAGAGAACCCTATGCTGTCTCCTATTTCCATAGACATTTTGTGGGAGTGGTGACTTAATGCAGCTGAAGTGCTTTTAATCCAAGCAAGTTGAACTAATCTACCCTCCTTGAATCAAACCTGAGTGCCTATTTTTCCTAAGACATTGTAAGATCCCTGAGAGCTTAGTGCTCCCCATCGATATAACATGGACCACACATAATTAGTTCATCAGCCTAAGGCTCCATTCTCATGTTTCAGTTCATATCGTTCCAGACCATGGAGCTGAACTCTTCTCCAGGCTGAGGGACTCGCCACCATGGAGCTGAACTCTTCTCCAGGCTGAGGGACTCACCACCATGGAACTGAACTCTTCTCCAGGCTGAGGGACTCACCACCATGGAGCTGAACTCTTCTCCAGGCTGAGGGACTCACCACCATGGAGCTGAACTCTTCTCCAGGCTGAGGGACTCACCACCATGGAGCTGAACTCTTCTCCAGGCTGAGGGACTCGCCACCATGGAGCTGAACTCTTCTCCAGGCTGAGGGACTCGCCACCATGGAGCTGAACTTCTCCAGGCTGAGGGATTCACCACCATGGAGCTGAACTCTTCTCCAGGCTGAGGGACTCACCACCATGGAGCTGAACTCTTCTCCAGGCTGAGGGACTCACCACTTCAAATACTTTTTCTCCAAGGCTGATGGACTGATTACATCATTATTTCACTACTAAACATGGGACAAACCATACTTTGTACTATTTTACTTATGTCTTCCTCAACACCTTTAATCTCCAGAGCTATCTATAGAAATATATTTTAAATAATATATGATGTTCCTTTTAAATTAATTGATTAAGCAGTACTAATTTTTATATTATAGCTTATTAATACATAAAATTAGAAAGTAATAATTTCAAATGTGACCTGTGGAATAAATGGATAGTCTTGTAACTTACTTAACTTCAGGGTAAGCAATTATGTATAGTTTGATATACAGATCCTATATGCAATATACATATGTTAACAAAACTGAATAATGACATTTTATTTATGCTATATGTCTCATTTCGCAGGGTCTCAGAATGCTTTGTTTCACATATGTACATTAATGTGAAGCTCAGAGCTTGTCTCTCCCTTCGCTCCTCTTTCTCTTGTTAAAGTTCCAACAGATACTAGTGCATGTACATGTGAAACTATGCAACATCAGGGAGAGGTGCTCATACATACCTGATGGCAATGATGGTGGGGACGGTGAGGAAGATGAGAAGGGCATGACGAGGGTTGATGCCTCCAGTGGTGAGGCTGGAATACAGTAGAGGCCCCATGAACGTTGCTACTCCTGTTCCTGATGACCACAGTGACAAAATGTGCCTGCACAATGACCAATAACTATGGTTACTCCTGACAATGCTTAATGCATAAAAAATTTGATTTTTTTCTTGGTATAAAAAAAATTATTTTGTCTGGAGTATACCTGGAAAGGGTTCTGGGGGTCAACTCCCCCGCGGCCGGGTCTGTGACCAGGTATCATGGTCGATCAGGGCCTGATCAACCAAGCTGTTACTGTTGGCTGCACGCAAACCGACGTACGAACCACAGCCCGGCTGATCAGGTACTGACTTTAGGTGCTAGTCCAGTTGAAAACAGCCAGGGGTCTATTGGTAATCCCCCTTATGTATGCTGGGAGGCAGTTGAACAGTCTTGGGCCCCTAACACTTATTGTGTTGTCTATTATCGTGCTAGTGGCACCACTCCTTTTGATTGGGAGGATGTTGCATTGTTTGCCGAGTCTATTTTCATGTGCAAGTTTGGTACTAATCCCTCTAGGATTTTCCAAGTGTATATGATCACGTATCTCTCCCGCCTGCGTTCTAGGGATTACAGGTTTAAGAACTTCAAGCGTTCCCAGTAATTGAGGTGGTTTATCGCAGTTATGTGTGCCGTGAAGATTCTCTGTACATTTTCTAGGTCAGCAATTTCACCTGCCTTGAAAGGTGCCGTTAGTGTGCAGCAATATTCCAACCTAGATAGAACAAGCGACCTGAAGAGTGTCATCATGGGCTTGGCATCCCTAGTTTTGAAATTTCTTATTATCCATCCTGTCATTTTTCTAGCAGATGTTATTGATACAATGTTATGGTCTTTGAAGGTGAGATCTTCCGACATAATCACTCCCAGGTCTTTTACATTAGTTTTTCGCTCTATTATGTGGTTGAAATTTGTTTTATACTCCGATATAGTTTTAATTTCCTCATATATTCCATATCGGAGTAATTGAAATTTCTTATCATTGAATTTCATATTGTTTTCTGCGGCCCATATAAAGATTTGGTTGATGTCTGCTTGGAGTCTTAAGGTGTCTTTAATGGAGGACACTGGAATGCAAATTCGGGTGTCATCTGCAAAAGAAAACGGCGCTGTGGCTAATATCCCTGTCTATGTCAGATATGAGGATAAGGAACAAGATGGGAGTGAGTACTGTGCCTTATGGAACAGAGCTTTTCACTGTAGCCGCCTCAGAGTTTACTCTGTTTACTACTACTCTTTGTGTTCTATTTGTTAGGAAATTATTAGATCCATCTACCAACTTTTCCTGTTATTCCTTTATCACGTATTTTGTGTGCTATTACACCGTGGTCACACTTGCCAAAGGCTTTTGCAAAGTCTGCGTATATTACATTTGCATTTCGTTTGTCTTCTAGAGCATCCAGGACCTTATCATAGTGGTCCAGTAGCTGGGACAGACAGGAGCGTCCTGCTCTAAACCCATGCTGCCCTGGGTTGTGTAGCTGGTGGGTATCTAGATGGGTGGCGATCTTGCTTCTTAGAACCCTTTCAAAGATTTTTATGATATGGGATGTTAGCCCCCCTTTGTGGAGTGGGGCTATGTCTGTTGTTTTTAGCAGCTGTGGGACGACCCCTGTGTCCATGCTCTCTCCATAGGATGTTAAGGGCACGTGATAGGGGCTTCTTGCAATTCTTGATGAACACAGAGTTCCACGAGTCTGGGCCTGGGCATGTCATTTATCGCCTTTTCAAAGTCATTTGGCGTCAGGATAATGTCAGATAGGTTTGCGTCTACCAAATTCTGTGGCACTCTCATAAAAAAATCATTTAGGTCTTCAACTCTCAGTCTGGTTAGCGGCTCGCTAAAAACTGAGTCATATTGGGACTTGAGTAGCTCACTCATTTCTTTGCTGTCATGTGTACCATCTCGTTTAAGGAATGATGTTCTCGACTCTGATTTGGCATAAGAAAAATACTTTGGGTTTCTTTCGATTTCATTTATGGCTTTTAGTTCTTCCCGCGTTTCTTGACTCCTGTAAGATTCCTTTAGCTTTAGTTCGATGTTTGCTATGTCTGTTATGAAATAATCGTAGTCAGCCTCCACAAGCACACAACTAGGACAGACTTAAGTTTTATGTATAAATTATCATGATATATCTACAATGTTCTATAACTTTACTCAGTATGATTTCCAAAAATGAGTAGTTTTAAAATCTTTATTTCCAAATGGCATTTTATTTCCACAATGCTGCGGACAGTGTGTCTCTCAAAGCTGCTGGTGATAGGCTCTTGTTCCAAGGAATTAGTTACCCTCTTTTACCTTGGACCAAACCTGATTACTTCTTATTCTTCAGGTACTGTATAAAGCTTATGGGCTTAGTGCTTTAACACGAATACAATAATATTCAAAATTTAATTTATCTTTTGGATATTCCTCCACATACAATGCTCGTGTCATATTGCCTATCACACCTCAGTCTGTTAGATACGGTTATTGACACTTATATCATCACGCATGCCTCTTATATCATTAGAGCCTACTATAAATTAAATATTCACATGAATTCATAATCTATCAGAAATTTTGGTTATAAAAAGCGCTAGAATTTCATAATGGCAGTAAATAGAAGAACTGAGAATTAACATTTTTCTTACTTATGGTAATGAGATGCGTGGCCAAGGAAGGTGGTGTCGGAGAAGCCCCGTGATGCCGAAGCCAGTGCCACACCTAAGAACACAAATTCTGAGGTAGCTAAGCCGAGGATGAGATAGGAAGCGACACATAGGCTGCCCACTAGACCCACCCTCATGTCTACGCTCACCAGCAATGTCAAGGGAGCAGCCATGGTAAGGGCGGTCGCCGGCAGCGTGTCTGCCACCAGGATGGCCTGTCCAGACACAAACTTTTATGAATTATGAGTTAAAGTATTTAACAACGAAACAGTTAAATCATTGTGTAAAGAGTACTGAGGACTGATCCAGCTGCTTCACTCGTGCACTAAGCCTGTAGGGGTCATACAGTGCTTGAGGGAAATGGAAGGCAATTAAGTTCGATCTAACAAAGAGCCCCTTACTGGCATGAAGGAACCTCTCTTGAAGAGACTCAGCCAAAGACATAATTGCAACTCATCAAGTTATTCGTTGCCAGGTCCTTAGGTTGGCTATCACAATCCAACTGTCATACTGAATATGGTAGCCGCACATTAAGGAGTATACCCTAGTGTGGCGCATGTTAAAAATCAATTTCACATTGGCCTTCCTCAAGGCAGTAATGGTGGATCAACTTTCATTTGCGTGGTAGGAGGTAGTTGATCCTACCAGTTATTGGCGTATTTGCCTGCTACACAAATGTACTTACAGCATGTGTTTGTTAATAAAGTTCCCTTCAAGTATGTGTGTACACCAGTGAGAATTTGGGTAACGTGCATGTCCTTATAATATAGATCAAAATTTAGAAAGTAATGAATCCATCAGGAGAGCTGATTGTTTAATTGGTTTTAAAGCCTTTTAACTAAATAGTCATCAAGGTGAATGTAATGCTCACCACCAGTCAAGGATACTCTAATCCACAAAATAGGGATTCAAGACATACACCTCTGTGTATATAACCTTTTCCAAGAAGGATATAGGGCATGTGTAATACAAGTTAGAACTCTCATTTGTGACCCAAGTATATGTATGAAGTTTTGTATAACTATCATGGACTGTGAAATATCAGTATTGTGAAGAGTTTTATGCAAGTGTATAATTGGATTGTGTACAAATAGAGAACTGACTTACTATGCAAAGAGTACAGTGTACAGTGCTATGAAGTACTTTTCTGCAAGATGTGTGTTGGAAATAAATGGTATAAAATACCGACACAATGGAAAAATAAACACATAAGCAGTATAATGTGATCCTTTATTGACAACGTTTCGCCCACGCAGTGGGCTTTATCGAGTCACAGACAGATCTACCTGGAAAATGAGCAACATGGAGATATATATAGGGTACAGTCAGGTGGAGAATGCTGGGTCAGGTGGAGAAAGCTGCATGTGAGTCTTAAAAGTAGTGTGATAGTTGAAAACATAGTGTGACTTAAAGGACCTGCAGTGTACCATTCTTGAGTTCTAGGTGGGATAGCGTTGAAGAAGTTTCTTGGCAATAGGTTCAGCTATGTTGTAGAAGCCGTTGTTCTGGTTGAAGTTGTTGGATATACAGATGAGTGATGATTCTAGGATTCTTCGGTATTGCGTGTTGTCTTCTCTGGCGATGAGTCTTGCGTTTCTGTAGTTGATTAAATGGTTGTGTAAATTTCGGTGTTGAACACAGGCATTTCTTGAGTCGTCAGATCTGCCTGCGTACTGGTGTTCTGAAATGCGTGTTTGTAGGTCTCTGGATGTTTCGCCAACGTATAATTTGCTGCAGCCATTACAAGGGATTGTGTATACCCTGCCGTGGATTGAAGCTTTTCCTGTCTGTTACTGGTAATGTCCTTAATGGTGGTGGATGTGGAGGTGGATACTCGGAATGAGGTCTTAGAAAAATGTTGGAAACTTGTTTGGAAATGGAGTTGGTGGGAAGGACTATGTATCTCTTCTCAGCAGTGTCTTCTCTGGGTGTGTTGAAGATGTTTAATGCCCGTCGTCTGCAGTCTCTAATGAAGTGACGAGGATAGTGAAGTTTAGAAAAACTTGTTCAATGAGGAGCATTCTTCTTCAAGGAACTCACTGCTGCAGATTCTGAGTGCGCGCAGGAAAAAGCCTATAATTACACCACGTTTAATTTTGGTGTCGTGGTGAGAGTAGAAGTGGAAGATCGTGTTGATTGGTAGGTTTTCGATAGACTTTAAAACGAAGTTCATGGTCAGCTTTGCAGAGAAGAACATCAAGGAAAGGAAGAGTGTTGTCGACTTCTTCTTCTAGTGTAAACTGGATTGATGGCTCAACCTGGTTGAGTTCGTGTTGGAAGCTTGACGTTGAAGCGTCTGGGAGTTATGATGAGAATGTCGTCAACATAACGAAGCCAGGTGACAGAAGAGGGAATAATAGTGGAAAATCGTTCGGCTTCCAAATGTTCCATATATAGGTTCGCAAGGACGGCACTAAGTGGCGATCCCATGGGTAGTCCAAAAGTTTGCTGAAAGAGTTGGTTTTCGAAGAGAAACATGTAAAGCCCACATAGTTCAACAAGGTCGATGAAATCGCTGGCTGGAAGAGGAAGATCAAGCGAGTCGTCAATTTTCCTGCGCAAGAGATCGATAGCTTGTGTAGTATTTACTTTGGTGAATAGGGATGTTACATCAAGGCTGGAGAGTTTCTTGTTTCTGATGTTGATGTTGCGAATGCGACATTCGCAACATCAACATCAGAAACAAGAAACTCTCCAGCCTTGATGTAACATCCCTATTCACCAAAGTAAATACTACACAAGCTATCGACTCTTGCGCAGGAAAATTGACGACTCGATCTTCTCTTCCAGCCAGCGATTTCATCGACCTGTTGAACTATGTGTGGGCTTTACATGTTTCTCTTCGAAAACCAACTCTTTCAGCAAACTTTTGACTACCCATGGGATCGCCACTAGTGCCGTCCTTGCGAACCTATATGGAACATTTGGAAGCCGAACGATTTCCACTATTATTCCCTCTTCTGTCACCTGGCTTCGTTATGTTGACGACATTCTCATCAACTCCCAGACGCTTCAACGTTCAAGCTCTCCAACACGAACTCAACCAGGTTGAGCCATCAATCAGTTTACACTAGAAGAAGAAGTCGACAACACTCTTCCTTTCCTTGATGTTCTTCTCTGCAAAGCTGACCATGAACTTCGTTTTAAAGTCTATCGAAACACCAATCAACACGATCTTCTCCACTTCTCTCTCACCACGACACCAAATTAAACGTGGTGTAATATAGGCTTTTTCCTGCGCGCACTCAGAATCGCGCAGTGAGTTCCTTGAAGAAGAATGCTCCTCATTGAACAAGTTTTTCTAAACTTCACTATCCTCGTCACTTCATTAGAGACTGCAGACGACGGGCATTAAACATCTTCAACACACCCAGAGAAGACACTGCTGAGAAGAGTACATAGTCCTTCCCACCAACTCCATTTCCAAACAAGTTTCCAACATTTTTCTAAGACCTCATTCCAGTATCCACCTCCACATCCACCACCATTAAGGACATTACCAGTAACAGACAGGAAAAGCTTCAATCCACGGCAGGTATACACAATCCCTTGTAATGGCTGCAGCAAATTATACGTTGGCGAAACATCCAGAGACCTACAAACACGCATTTCAGAACACCAGTACGCAGGCAGATCTGACGACTCAAGAAATGCCTGTGTTCAACACCGAAATTTACACAACCATTTAATCAACTACAGAAACGCAGACTCATCGCCAGAGAAGACAACACGCAATACCGAAGAATCCTAGAATCATCACTCATCTGTATATCCAACAACTTCAACCAGAACAACGGCTTCTACAACATAGCTGAACCTATTGCCAAGAAACTTCTTCAACGCTATCCCACCTAGAACTCAAGAATGGTACACTGCAGGTCCTTTAAGTCACACTATGTTTTCAACTATCACACTACTTTTAAGACTCACATGCAGCTTTCTCCACCTGACCCAGCATTCTCCACCTGACTGTACCCTATATATATCTCCATGTTGCTCATTTTCCAGGTAGATCTGTCTGACTCGATAAAGCCCACTGCGTGGGCGAAACGTTGTCAATAAAGGATCACATTATACTGCTTATGTGTTTATTTTTCCAAGATGTGTGTTGTCAGGGACACAGTTCTGTTAAGCACATTATTAATGTGGTGTATTGTGGGGACAGCAGTCCATTGTATGACCGTATATAATGAAGTGGGAGGTAATGAGCAGTGTGAACAAGATTGACGGTGTCGTGAAGTGTTACTGCATCTCGGTATGTAAGGCACAGTGAACAGTGTTTCATGGTTATTGCTGTGTTGTGCTGTGCTGTGAGTTGCCATGTTATGTGAATAGTGACTGTCTGCTCTGTATAATAATCTGGATCTTATTGTTATGATTGAAATAAAGCTGTAATTCCCTTTTCTTACTCAAACCACCCATCCACCTCACTCCCATCCCCACACAGGTTTAGGGAAGGTAAATTCTGTCTAGCAAACCTACAGGAGTTTTCTAAAGGGCTTCTTCAATAGGGGCGCCTGATGCTGGTCATGCGCTCTTGCTCTAAGAAGTTGTAACTACATTTTCCTTCCTCGGATCAAACCTGATTATACCTCCAATTTCCCAGGCCCTTTATAACATTTATCCTTTGGCAAAGGGTGTTTCCTGTCGCCGATTAGAGGCTCTTGATCCAAGGAACGGGAACTATAGTCTTTCAGCAAACCTGATTGTGCTTCAGTCTCCAAGCATTGTATGGCCCTGAAGATTAGATTTTGCCACCGAAGTGGCTAGTTTATTGTGCACCCCAAATCCATCCTGTGGACGTTAGTGCAAAAGCATATGGATACACAAAAGGCCCAGGAACCAGGTCACAAAAGGGTTACAGGTGTACATTTGGATTTATATCTACAGTTCACTTATCTGTTACAAGCAAATTTAGGAAATTTGCTTAGTATATCTGGTATCTTATTTTCATTCCTCAATAAGTGGACAATTAAGCACATAGTGTTCAAACAGTGACCATATGCCTGACAACATAATTTGCATTTAGATTGATCATCATCTGTGTCTCCCAAACTGCCAGAAGTACTTGTAACCAAGCCTAAGCCTGGCCACTACAACATCAGTCAGTTTGTTCACATTGCAAGTTGCTCCATAAACATACTTATCTAAGTTCATGTTATCATACTGGGTTATAGATCTACTCAGACTTCTAATTGCATTCCTATAACATTCATTTTCATTATTTACTTCTCTCCTATTATTATTCCTAATGCTAGACACAGATATATCAAAGTTATATTCTACATTTTCCTTCAGGGTACTCTTCTTGGTTAACATATCAACTTTATCAAGGAGTAATCCAATGTGTGATGGGATCCACAGAAATTGTACATTAATTCCTTTTTCCTGGATTTTTGAGTATCTGTACCTGGATTCTCCAATGAGCATGTTGTTGGAGTCATTATATGAGTCAAGAGCCTTCAGTGATGACAGAATCAGTAATGATGATAGAGTCAAGCTCAGTGTCATAAGTTAGCTTTAGCGCCATTAGGATCGCAAACAATTCAGTTTGCAGTGTAGACGCCCAGTTGTTAATTCTTAAGCCTAACTCAACAAATTTATTATAGTTCTTAACAAGGGAGGTGGCAACAGGAGCAGATGCAGCCCTGCCAGAAGACTCCTGTTTAGATTCATCAGTGTATATAAATATAACTTGTGATAATTTAATACTACCAGCTAGGCGAGAAATTTCTTCTTGAGCAGTTGCTTTAACAAGTGATTTAAGGAAGGAATTACTAGCAATGAGCTGGCCCTGAAGGCTTCAGCAATTCCCCATGAATTTAATATTGTATATATTGTGCTTCACCTGACTATAATAATAAAAACACCAATGATAATATCGCTTGTGGTGTAGTCCTAGAAAGGTATCCCCATATTGCATAACTCCAGCTCCCTGTACGTCAATGCATGCGAAAGGAATAGCGCAGAGTTCAGCATAAGTTTGTAATGCGGTTAAATATTTGGGTTGAAAATTTGTAGTGAATCAGGAAAGGCATTCATAAGTTATCACATGGACATTAACACTCAATTTCTTCAATAAAAATTGCAAATTAGAACATGCACAAGCCAAAACTTTGCTTTCTAGTAAACAATTTAAAGGCACAAAATTTAAAGCCGATCAGAAGAGGCCTCCAGTTATTGCACAGATTCTAACAATTCCAATTTTTATGAAAATCAGTTCACTGACAAATTCGTCCACAAACTATACTGAATGGTACTATCCTGGCCACAAAATGCATCAGCCATTAAATGTTGAAGTCATTCAACACTATTTTATACAAAATTGTCAGATGTGCACCAATAGTACACAGTAGGGTTCAATGACTTAGATCACAGGACACCGACACAACGCCAGTTACTCCTAGAATCTTGCACTAGTTACTATTACCCAAGCGTTGAAAATTTGAAGCTGATCAGATGAGGCTTTTTCGTGTTATGGGCGAAATAAAAACGAAAAGTTGGAAGGAACACACTAAAAAAATCACTTAAAGGCCCCTCTTCGGGGATACATAACATAAAAATAATTAATAATAATACTAATAAGTTATAAATAATAAATGTTCATAATAATAATAATAATAATAATAATAATAATAATAATAATAATAATAATAAACTGGATTCGCAATAGCAACCACCTTACCCCAGTAGAGTGTCTGAGGCACTTGAAGGTGTTAACAAAGGTGTCTGCAGACTGGTTCTGGATACTTGTGACATCATAAGGTGGGTGTATGGTAACTCCACTGGAGTTGTAAATAACCTGGCTGAACTGTTGCTGCTCGCTGCGTTCAGTCACTGTCTGTCAAGAAGAAAATTACAGCGCTAGCCAATGTTTAGAACAACCTCTGGTAGAGGTTATGAGGGCTACTTTTTAATTTAGGCATGGGATTATCAAATGTTTGGAGCAATTATTAACAGTTGTGTTTTAAAGATTATTTTCACTTTTCCTCATAGCAGTGTATGCAAAAAATATTACCTGGAGAGGGAGAGGGCTTCGGGACACAACGCCCCCGCGGCCCGGTCCGTGACCAGGCCTCATGGTGGATCAGGGCCTGATCAACCAGGCTGTTACTGTTGACTGCACACGACCCGACGTACGAACCACAGCCCGGCTGGTCAGGTACTGACTTTAGGTGCTAGTCCAGTTGAAAACAGCCAGGGGCCTATTGGTAATCCCCTTATGTATGCTGGGAGGCAGTTAAACAGTCTTGGGCCCCTGACACTAATTGTGTTGTCTCTTATCGTGCTGGTGGCGCCCCTGCTTTTCATTGGGGAGATGTTGCATCATCTGCCGAGTCTTTTGTTTTCATAGGGAGTGATTTTCGTGTGCAAGTTTGGTACTAATCCCTCTATTATTTTCAAAGTGTATATAATCATGTATCTCTCCTGCCTGCGTTCTAGGGAGTACAGGTTGAGGAACTTCAAGCGTTCCCAGTAACTGAGGTGGTTTATCGCAGTTATGCGTGCCGTGAATGTTCTTTGTACATTTTCTAGGTCAGCAATGTCACCCGTCTTGAAAGGTGCTGCTAGTGTGCAGCAATATTCCAACCTAGATAGAACAAGCGACCTGAAGAGTGTCATCATGGGCTTGGCATCCCTAGTTTTGAAGGTTCTCATTATCCATCCTGTCATTTTTCTAGCAGATGCGATTTATACAATGTTGTGGTTTTTGAAAGTAAGATCCTCTGACATTATCACTCCCAGATCTTTGACATTAGTTTTTCGCTCTATTGTGTGGTATTATGAAACAGTTGCGTTTTAGCGAGCTACTGACGTTAAGGTGCACATCAGTTCCCTTGTCTTCTATTATGTTACTTTTCCCCTATAATCTACCTTGTCCATAATTACTATCGCATTTGCTTTGTCTTCTTCCGTAAGGTGAAGTCCATAATTATTATCGCAAATGCGATAATAATTATGGACACGGTAGATAATAATGGAAAAATAAACATATTAGGAGACAGGCAAACTCACGCGCATCTTAAGCCGCAAAATTTCGCAGTGGTCTCATAAATATGGACATTTTTCTTTGAAGGGAAAAAATAAATGTTTGAATTAGTAGCCCCATCTCAGAGGGGAATTACCGCTGAAATCTTTAAGGTTGCCCATCAATGTGAATAATAAAGTCTTAATAACGTGAATGGAACAGTTCACAAATCACCCACACCGAGGACCGGAACCTTACAACTTTACCCGGTCCTTGTGCTTACATTGATCTGATTAGCTCACTGGATTCCTCACAGGCTTTCCACCCTTCAAAAATAAACGGTTTGCTATACTCCTTGCACTCACATGTGACCATGCATTCTAAACTGACACTTCAATTGTGATACTAGCTGATCCTGTCTTTAATGTTTATACAAATGACTCTGTTCACCTTATATATCTCCTTTTATTGTAATCGATTTTCACACAATTGAGTTACTTAACTGTTTTAACTTTAAAGATTTAAATAAAATATTTCAAGGACCCCAATGGAAATAAGTCACTGAGTTTTTTAGGTTATCCTAGGTAATTTACACATATGTTACTTATGCATGATAATTTGCGTAACTATATTTATGTGTACCTCCATATCTAAAAGCTCTTAGCTTCACGAGTGTCAGTTGTGACGTGCTGGTGTGAGAAGCCAGACACAGGTATGGTACAACTGTAGACAGGACCCAGTACGCCTTTTGTGAACTCCCTTTGGGCTGTTAACTAGAAGTTTGAGGCCTACAATATAACTAGAACTTCAATCGAACTTTATTAACTTGAGACAGGGAAATTGATACCAGTTAGTCCGTCTATTATTCAAATGGAGTGCTATGTCTCTGGCACAAAAGTCTTCCTCCCCAGCACACTCTTGGATATGACTATTGACTTCCTTGCTTTGGCTGAGCTGGAGGTTTCCTCTGACTTTGAACCACCTGTTGATTAGGACCTAACCACAAGTAAGCTTGGCAATAGGAACTGTTGTCACACCCTGCATCGTTATGGGCTGGAATGTGACAAAATTAGTAAATTCAAGAGAAAATACATACTGTTTGTGTTAAGATATTTCTTTTAAGTTAATTTGATGCGAGTGAGCAGGTTACATATTCACAGTGTGGTAGCCTAAATCTAGTCCGGATGTCCGCTCCCCTAAAAATATTAGCATCCTAAAAAAAAAAACATCCGTAGCTACTCAATCTATCAAGACTACCATTTCTGATGAACTATACTTGTACCTATGTTATGTTTACACTTGCTCTGAGTCAACAGTAATACTGACTTATGCTTGTCTTATTTATTACGAAGGAAAAAAAAATTCCGCAGCTAATCTTTATTCTAAACTGAAAAAATCTACGAGGATTTGGAATGTTCTCGCTGGACTTCATAGATTAAAGTTTACCTATATATTAATAATAAAATCAAATTTAAGTGCTAAATGCGAAAAGGCCTTTACTTATATAAAAATTTAATTTTTGTAATCCATTACTGAACAAAAATATTTAGGAACCATCCCAGCGAATGATACAATTTGATATGGCGTGTAGTTATACAGGTTGTCTGCGTTAAATACATTCTCTCGTAATTACGAAATTATATTATGTAATTATATATATATATATATATATATATATATATATATATATATATATATATATATATATATACACACAACGAACTGGCCGTATCCCACCAAGGCAGGGTGACCTAAAAACGCTCCCGGCATTTTAGTCGACTCTTACGACACGCATGACTTATGGAGAAAGAATTCTTTTCCACTTCCCCAGTAAGATCTATTAAGAAAATAGGAGAAAACCCAGAGGGCTGTGCAAATATATGTGTACATGAATGTGTGGTGTGACCTAAGTGTAAGTAGCAGGATATACCAGTTATCCTGCATGTTTATGATGCAGAAAACAGAAACCAGCAATCCTACCATCATATAAAGCAATTATAGGATTCCGTTTTACACTCACTCGGCAGGAAGGCAGTACCTCCCTGGGTGGTTGCTGTCTATATATATTATATATAAATTTGATAGGGTGAACCAAAAAAAAAAAAAGAAGAATACGTATCCACCGTCATTCGTTCAATAGCTGTCTTGTCAGAAGCATGCTGACATCACAGTCTGATAACCCTTCGATTTGCAACATCCTCACCCTTCTTGAGTGTAGTGACTGTACTTCCCAACTTCAGGATTAGAGTCCGGCTAAGTGGTTTTCCTAAATCCCTTCATAAATAATTACATTGTTTATATCCCAAAAGTAAGTCAATTAAAAAACCGCTTTCCTCCACTCTATTTCTTAGTTTGTTGAATGTTTAGGCTTCTAGTACTCGGAATCTACTTCACCCACTCACTTCCTCCTCCCTTTACTACTCCCTCCATAAGTAAGTAAATAAATTTATTCAGGTATACACAAATACAGTTACATAGATTATCATACATAGTAGCGTATGTGTAGAGAACCTAGGATAACCCAAAAAAGTCAGACAAAGTGACTTATTTCCATTGGGGTCCTTTACACTGTAAAAAATCTCTCATATGCTAGACTTTTCACCCTTACCACCCTCTTTACCTCATTCCATCAATCACTCTTCTTCCCACCTACACCCTCCTAAACCCACAAACTTCTGCTGTACACAGTAATGCTGCATTCTTTAATCTAACCCCGTCCACATCACTTTTACTCTCTATAGCCCGTCTCTCTCACTTGGTTCAAAACTCCCGGAACATTTGCTTCGCACTTCCCAAAATCTCTCTTTACACTCCTTTTACAAGGTGCATTAATTCCCTTATTCTAATCCACATACTTCTTTAAATTAAACCCATATAACCCCTTTTTCCATAACTGATCATTTAATATTCCAGCTTCCCTTTCTTCAGCTCTGATTCTCTCAAATGCAGCAAGCAGATTTAACCCATTTATTCCTCCCCATTGAAATTCTGCCACCCTCTTTAGCTTTGTTTTGTTTAGACTTAGGGTTCTAAGAGAGACTGGATACCCTAGCATCCAGCACAATCACCCACATATATATGTAAAGTGGAAGTTGTCATAACCGGTCTTTGCCAATGACAATTCTTTTAGAAAATTCTGGAAATAAATTGCGATGGTTGGTGGATGAATCTGGGAGCTTACATGGAAATTAAAAGAACCTAGAAAATCAAGGTGATGATAGTAACAGTCTACACAATGAGGGATTAAACTAAATTTTTTTTATTTCTTTGCATAATATACAATGTGTGATTTACATGTTATAAAACATTGTTAAGTACAAAGAAAGCCACTAACGTGCCTGGGCATTTCGGATTGGATATTTTGGAGGGAGTATAGAGGAAATAAACGTACTTAGACTTTTCGCGGTGGACTTGTCGGCAAATGGGTATATGAATGTGCATGTGAGGCATGGGCTACGTTGCGACATGTGAAGCATGGGCTACGTTGCGACATGTGAAGCATGGGCTACGTTGCGACATGTGAAGCATGGGCTACGTTGCGACATGTGAAGCATGGGCTACGTTGCGACATGTGAAGCATGGGCTACGTTGCGACATGTGAAGCATGGGCTACGTTGCGACAAAAAGGCTTGGGGTAGTGGAGATGTGTTAGAGGGAAATATGTGGTGTGAAATTATGGTAAGATAAGATAAGAACTAACGGCATAGTAATTATAAGACGACGACGGGGTTAGGAAAAAGTATGATGCAGAGGGCCGAGGGTTGGTAAAGAGGGTGTATAAATGTTGCGTGGAAGGAAGAAGGGGTTAAGGGCTATAACAGGAAGGGTTGGAGGGAGGAAGTAACGGCTATAACATCCAGCAGGTCTTCAAGTGTTAGATTGGAGTATAGACAACTGACTCGATGACTTGACGTGTTGGAGTGTAAGCAAGGTAACATTTATGAATGGATTCAGGAAAACCAGTTAGCCAGACTTGAATCCTGGAAATCGAAAGTACAGTGCATATACTCCAAGATTTGACATGAGACAGAGCTACTGAATGAATGACGGTATATGCATTTCTTATTTTTTTGGGGAGGGGTGGTCTTCCTGCCTTGGTGGGAGACAGCCGGCTTGTTAAAAAAAAAATCACATACTTGGGAGTGGACGTTGAGGAGGTCGTATGCTGCTGTGATCATGACCCAGTATGTGAAGTTGTTGCAGAAGCCGAGGAGCCTGCAAGGTAAGGAAGAACCTGGCATTCACTACATGGTTTAGCTGTAATCACTAATAACGTCCCGGACGCCTCAGTTGTTAAACTATTATACAGTAATGAACAACTTCCCAGGGGCGAGGCGCCTGATGCCACACTTCTGCCAGCTGACCCACCCACTCGCCACCCCATACTCACCATCTAGTGACCCCCCCTTACCTACTAGCATCTCCCCTCTTACTTACTAGAGTCTCCCCCACCCACACCCAACTATTCTCTTTGTTTACTTATACGAGTATAAACCAAGTTTTATATGACTGTCTAAATTCAATCTAATCAATAACAAATATAGAATAATGGAACAAATATAAGGTGTGACAGCGCTGATGTACTCACCTAGTTGTACTCACCTAGTTGTGGTTGCAGGGGTCAATTCACAGCTCCTGGCCCTGCCTCTTCACTGGTCGCTACTAGATCACTCTTCCTGCTTCATGAGCTTTATCATACCTCTTCTTAAAGCTATGAGGGAGAGGGATCATGGACACTGGGGTCGCCCCACAGCTACTAAAACAACAGACAGCCCCACTCCACAAAGGGGGCAGTAAATCAATAGCAAAGAACTACAGACCAATAGCGCTAACGTCCCATATCATAAAAATCTTTGAAAGGGTTCTAAGAAGCAAGATCGCCACTCATCTAGATACCCATCAGTTACACAACCCAAGGCAGCATGGGTTTAGAGCAGGTCGCTCCTGCCTATCGCAACTACTGGACCACTATGACAAGGTCCTGGATGCTCTACAAGACAAACAGAATGCAGATGTAATATACATAGACTTTGCAAAAACCTTTGACAAGTGTGACCATGGTGCAATAGAGCACAAAATGTGTGATAAAGGAATAGCAGGAAAAGCTGGTAGATGGATCTATAATTTCCTAACAAATAGAACACAAAGTAGTAGTCAACAGAGTAAAGTCTGAGGCGGCTACGGTGAAAAGCTCTGTTCCACAAGGCACAGTACTCGCTCCCATCTTGTTCCTCATCCTCATATCGGATATAGACAGGGATATAAGCCACAGTGCCGTGTCTTCCTTTGCAGATGAAACCCGAATTTGCATGACAGTGTCCTCCATTGAAGACACTGCAAGACTCCAGGCGGACATCAACCAAATCTTTAAATGGGCCGCAGAAAACAACATGAAGGTCAATGATGAGAAATTTCAATTACTCAGACATGGAAAACGTGAGGAAATTAAAACTTCATCGGAGTATAAAACAAATTCCAACCACACAATAGAGCGAAAAACTAATGTCAAAGACCTGGGAGTGATCATGTCAGAAGATCTCACCTTCAAAGACCATAACATTGTATCAATCGCATCTGCTAGAAAAATAACAGCATGGATAATGAGAACATTCAAAACCAGGGATGCCAAGCCCATGATGACACTCTTCAGGTCGCTTGTTCTATCTAGGCTGGAATATTGCTGCACACTAACAGCGATAAAACACCTCAATTACTGGGAACGCTTGAAGTTCCTCAACCTGTACTCCCTAGAACCCAGGCAAGAGAGATACATGATTATATACACTTGGAAAATTTTAGAGGGATTAGTACCAAACTTGCACACGAAAATCACTCCATATGAAAGCAAAAGACTCTGCAGACGATGCAACATCCCCCCAATGAAAAGCAAGGGTGCCACTAGCACGATAAGAGACAACACAATAAGTGTTAGGGGCCCAAGACTGTTCAACTGCCTCCCAGGATACATAAGGGGGATTAACAATAGACCCCTGGCTGTCTTCAAGCAGGCACTGGACAGGCACCTAAAGTCAGTATCTGATAAGCGGTTCGTTCGTCGGGTTGCGTGCGGCCAACAGTAACAGCCTGGTTGATCAGGCCCTGATCTACCATGAGGCCTGGTCACAGACCGGGCCGCGGGGGCGTTGACCCCCGGAACTCTCTCCAGGTATGTATGGATCCTGCCTCCACTACGTCACTTCCCAGACTATTTCACTTCCTCACAACTCTATGACTGAAGAAATACTTCCTAACATCCCTGTGATTCATCTGAGTCTTCAACTTCCAACTGTGACCCCTTGTTGCTGTGTCCCATCTCTGGAACATCCTGTCTCTGTCCACCTTATCGATTTCTCTCAGTATCATATCCTCCCCCTCTCTCCTGTCCTCCAGTGTCGTCAGGTCGATTTCCCTTAACCACTCCTCGTAGGACATGCCCCTTAGCTCCAGGACTAGTCTTGTTGCAAACCTTTGCACTTTCTCTAGTTTCCTTACGTGCTTGGCTAGGTGTGTGTTTAAAACTGGTTCTGCATACGCCAATATAGGCCTAACGTACACATTGCACAGTTCTGAACGATTCCTTATTAAGATGTCGGAATGCTTTTCTTAGGTTTGCTAGGCGCCCGTATGCTGCAGCAGGTATTTGGTTGATGTGCTCCTCAGGAGATGTGCCCGGTGTTATCCTCACCCCAATATCCCTTTCTTTGAGTGAGGTTTGTAGTCTCTGGCTCCCTAGACTGTACTCCGTCTGTGGTCTTCTTTGCCCTTCCCCAATCTTCATGACTTTGCACTTGGTGGGGTTGAATTCCAGGAGCCAGTTGCTGGACCAGGCCTGTAGCCTGTCCAGATCCCTTTTTAGTTCTGCCTGGTCCTCGTCTGATTGAATTCTTTTCATCAACTTCACGTCATCTGCAAACAAGAGCACTTCTGAGTCTATTCCTTCCGTCATGTCGTTCACAAATAAAAAAAACCACCGGTCCTAGGACTGACCCCTGTGGAACCCCGCTCGTTATAGGCGCCCACTCTGACACCTTTCCACGTACCATGACTGGCTGTCTTCCTGACAGGTATTCCCTGATCCATTGTAGTGCCTTCCCTGTTATTCCTGCCTGGTCATCCAGCTTTTGCACTAATCTCTCGTGGAACTGTGTCAAACGCCTTCTTACAGCCCAAGAAAATGCAATCTACCCAACCCTCTCTCTCTTGTCTTACTGCTGTCACCCTGTCAGAGAGCTCCAGTAGGTTTGTGACACAGGATTTCCCGTCCCTGAAACCGTGCTGACTGTCGTTGATAAGCTCATTCCTTTCTAGGTGCTCCACCACTCTTCTGATAATCTTCTCCATGACTTTGCATAATATACATGTCAGTGACACTGGCCTGTAGTTTAATGGTTTGTGTGTCTCCTTTTTTAAAAATTGGGACTACATTTGCTGTCTTCCATACCTCAGGTAGTCGCCCTGTTTCGATAGATATGTTGAAGATTGTTGTTAGTGGTACACAGTGCCTCTGCTCCCTCTCTCAGGATCCACAGAGATGTTATCTGGCCCCCTCGCCTTTGAGGTATCTAGTTCGCTTAGCAGCCTCTTCACTTCCTCGGTTGTATGTATTGTGTCTTTACAAGGTGTGACAGTTCTGATGTCCTTACATGGTGTGACAGCGCTGATGTCCTTACAAGGTGTGACAGCACACAAAGAATTTTTTAAGTTTAATATAAAAAATACAAATGACACCAATATTTTTCTTCTAACATGTGGACCAAGTAATCTTGCAAAAGAGAACATTATATTCATGAGGAAGCGCTAAATTCTTAGGGATCATACACCGTTTGCTGATTAGGAAGTTATTAGGTCTGATTCAATAAAGGGATGGATAGCGCCCCGAGAACAAGTGGCCTACACCTCTGAAGGAATGAAATTCTCAGGCGAAATATACCTGAAGTACGACCCGCATAGAACCAATAAAGCATTTAAATTACTGAGAACGCCTTAAGTTCTATATATGTATTCATTCGAGCGTAGGAGAGACTCATGATTATATATACCTGGAAAGCAATTGGGGGCCTTGTCCAAAATCTGCACACTGCCATAACATACTGGAGAGGAAGTGCAAAATAAGCCTAGTGAAAAGCAGGGGTGCCTGGGGCACAGTAAGAAAACACTATATAAACGTCCGTGACCTTAAACTATTCAACATCTTACGAGAAGATATCAGAATCACTGCTGAGGCAAGTGCAGAAGTCTTTCAAAAGAAACGGGACAAATATCTTCATTAGGTACCAGATCAACCAGGCTGTAATAGATATGTGGGCTAGCTAGCTACCAGCAGCAACAGCCTGGTTGACCAGACAAGCACCAGATGAGCCTGGCCCAAGGCCAGGCTCTGGGAGTAGAAATACTCTTGGAACTCATCAAAGGTATATCAAGTGAAGTTGAATGTATGGTTGAGAAGTGTAATGCTGGAAATGCAGCGTGTTGTTTGCTCTTATGTTAGTTCCTTGACGCTAAAGGGTTCTTGATCTGAGAAACTAGAGCTGAAATCACCTACCTTGAATCAAGCCTGATTGACTCTCAGTCCTAGGCGTTATATAATCCATATGAGTTTATCTCTTCTCCGCGATAATCATTCAGGTAAGTAAATAAAGTTGAGGCTACAGCTAAGCCGCGTGCTGCTCCCACGTCCACTTTATATTCATGTTTAAATATACATCATTACAAGGCACATCACATTTTTTTTAATTAGAATAAATATAAAAAGTAAGAGTGACTTAATTTCTTGCAATATTTTGAGAGATTTTTAAATACGTAGTATTTCTATCGATAGATAATAACCTCACGTAGTGTGGGATACATATATACTCTTATCAGATGCAACCCGAGAATCACAGCTTTAGGAAGGCAGAACCTGTAGAAGAAAGCTACACACTGAGGGCTAGCGCATATTAAAGCTACATTACTCACTATCTGAAGGCTAAACATGATATAGTTAAATTAGATACCATGGCACAAGTAAGAGGTTCTTACCAGTAGGCTGCCATGTCTCTGCTTCTGCGTACACTGTACACTGTAATTCCTACTTCAAGCTCATCGCCTCTCTCTTTAACCCTTTTCTCTTTTCTTCCTTCTCTACGCTCTCCTCCCTTCTCTGCATCCTGTTCCACTCCTTTCCTCTCTCTTCCTTCTTCATTAGCCTCAGCGGGTAGCCGTGGGTTGTCGTGATTATGTGAGGTGCTTTGACTTATGGAATGTGAGAGATAATGATTCCTGGAGGCCTCGTCTTGGCAGTCAAGAAACGGGTATTCTGCTGTCATCGTCTTGTCCACAACTGCAAGGAGAGAAAACTAGCATTTAACACTCATTCAAGCCCACACTATACCAACACATGTAACATTCACCTTCACCATGCCAGTAGTAATATATATAATGACAATGTGTTTACCGATGATCCAGGAATCTTACGTAAGTAGGAACTTTAGATAACTGTAAATTCTTGCAGAATTTAGGTTTCCAAGTGGAACTAAAATTAGATGACGGAACATACTACTGATAAGCTGAATGCCGGAACTTACAACTAATAAGCTGAATGAGGGAACTTACTACTAATAAGCTGAATGAGGGAACTTACTACTAATATGCTGAATGAGGGAACTTACTACTACTAAGCTGAATGAGGGAACTTACTACTACTAAGCTGAATGAGGGAACTTACTACTAATAAGCTGAATGAGGGAACTTACTACTAATAAGCTGAATGAGGGAACTTACTACTAATAAGCTGAATGAGGAACTTACTACTAATAAGCTGAATGAGGGAACTTACTACTAATAAGCTGAATGAGGGAACTTACTACTAATAAGCTGAATGAGGGAACTTACTACTAATAAGCTGAATGAGGGAACTTACTACTAATAAGCTGAATGAGGGAACTTACTTCTAATAAGCTGAATGAGGGAACTTACTACTAATAAGCTGAATGAGGGAACTTACTACTAATAAGCTGAATGAGGGAACTTACTACTACTAAGCTGAATGAGGGAACTTACTACTACTAAGCTGAATGAGGGAACTTACTACTACTAAGCTGAATGAGGGAACTTACTACTACTAAGCTGAAAGAGGGAACTTACTACTACTAAGCTGAATGAGGGAACTTACTAATACTAAGCTGAATGAGGGAACTTACTACTACTAAGCTGAATGAGGGAACTTACTACTACTAAGCTGAATGAGGGAACTTACTACTACTAAGCTGAATGAGGGAACTTACTACTACTAAGCTGAATGACGGAACTTACTACTACTAAGCTGAATGACGGAACTTACTACTACTAAGCTGAATGACGGAACTTACTACTACTAAGCTGAATGACGGAACTTACTACTACTAAGCTGAATGACGGAACTTACTACTACTAAGCTGAATGACGGAACTTACTACTACTAAGCTGAATGACGGAACTTACTACTACTAAGCTGAATGACGGAACTTACTACTACTAAGCTGAATGACGGAACTTACTACTACTAAACTGAATGACGGAACTTACTACTACTAAGCTGAATGACGGAACTTACTACTACTAAGCTGAATGACGGAACTTACTACTACTAAGCTGAATGACGGAACTTACTACTAGTAAGCTGAACGACGGAACTTACTACTACTAAGCTGAACGACGGAACTTACTACTACTAAGCTGAATGAGGGAACTTACTACTACTAAGCTGAATGAGGGAACTTACTACTACTAAGCTGAATGACGGAACTTACTACTACTAAGCTGAATGACGGAACTTACTACTACTAAGCTGAATGACGGAACTTACTACTACTAAGCTGAATGACGGAACTTACTACTACTAAGCTGAATGACGGAACTTACTACTGCTAAGCTGAATGACGGAACTTACTACTACTAAGCTGAATGACGGAACTTACTACTACTAAGCTGAATGACGGAACTTGTGATAAAAGCCACGTAAAATGGATGTAATAGCAAATAGGCTATAGGAAAGCTTGTGATAAGACTACGAATCTGAAATAGAAAAATATCTTGTTGTGCTCATAGAGAAAATTATCACCAGAAACTTGATTAAATATATTAGTGAAATAGTATTAATTGTTAATTTTAACATAGTTTTCAAATGTCTCCTTGGGGCAATGTTTACCATGACTGGAATACGTGGATGTGGTATGGTGGTCTCATTATAAAAAAATATATATCTGGTAGTGTCTCAAACTAGTAATCACACATTATTTGTGATAAAGGGAATAAAAAATGGTTAATTTCCCACAGCCGTTCAGGCCTTCTCTACATCTTTTTTAACCCTAATTGTAGCTTGACAATGGTCTAGGTCGGAGCAAAAAGTCGTCACAAGTTCCTCTCTTAAGTGCGGTCACAATCAGATATAAACATGTAAATAGTTCATTACCTTTGTAACTTGTTTAGTTATCAAAACTTTGCGGTCCAGTCGCTGGACCCATTATGTACCTCTGTAACCTTTGACCACCTCCCACAGGATGGGTATATGGGATATGTGAAATAGCTAATCAGGTCTGATAAAAGAATGAGAAGACAGCTCGAATTCCCTGGATCAAAATATCTTGATCAGTGTCTAGGTACTCTTGAAAGGTCTAGCAATAA
>WNWK01011601.1:50000-63764 GCA_009830355.1 Cherax destructor
TGGTTTTCAACCTCCATGACACGCACACATAGTCAACCATTAAGTGCATTAATCCCCTTCGCACCTGTTGACTCATACCATTTATATCCAAACTTATTGCCCTTAATACTGTTATGCCACCCCCTCCCAATTTTCTTAATACCCTACCCATCCATTCCCGTACCCGCCCTAAATCCTCACAAAAATATATTGCATGATACCCTGTCTCCTGCATCCCACACCTGTCACAACTCCCGTCCTTAACTATGCCCATCCTAAATAAAGCTGCTTTCGATGCCACCGCTCCATGTAAGAATCTATACATAAGTTCCCGGTCTCTGGATCTCAATAACAAACTCTTGAATCCCTTCCATATATTGCCCCAATCATACATAGGGTATTCCCCTACACCTTCTTCCCCACTTTTACCCCATCCAAGTTTCTCCATATCACTTGCAGTTAACTTATGAGCATTTTTTATCACCATTATATTTCGCAAGAGATCCCAACATTGCCCCAAACTCTTGCCTCCCCACCACCTACCTAATTCTTCTGACACTTTACCCCCCCGACCTGCCTCTACCCCACCCCACTTTATAACACATCTTTTAACATACATACATATTACTCTACGCTCTATCGCTATTAGCCCCAAACCCCCCATCTCAACCCTATTTCTAACAATCTCTTTCCTAATCCATGGTTTTCCAAACGCCCAGATGTATCGAAACACTTTAATCTCCAGCGTGTGTATGTCTTCTTGCATTAATGGGTATATCACTGCTACATGCCAAATCTTACTATATATCAATGTATTTACTGCTATCACCCTCTGCTGTAATGTAAGATCCCCTGGTCTCCATCCCTTCATTCTATCCATTGCGATTTTCACTATCCTACCTGAATTTTCAGCACGCGCTTCCACTTCATTACTCATATATATTATTCCACATATCTTAATGTTTTCCACTACTATCCACCCATGCCTCTGCCCAACCTTCCCCACCCATCTACCTACCTCCAATAATCGTGATTTGGCCCCATTTACCCTCATTCCGTTGCTCTACAAAAACCTCTATTACACGTCCTACATTGACCAGTCCCTCTACGTTGCCTACAAGTACTGTAGTATCGTCCACGTATCCCACTATCCCCTGCTCCTCACTCTCTTCCTCACCCCTCCCTCCCCTCACCCCACACCCTCCTTTACTAGTCTGTAGAATGGGTCTTGCAAACATGCAAATAGACATTGCGACAGAGGGCATCCCTGCCTTAATCCCTTTTCCATTTTCACCATTCTCCCACACGGCCATTCATCTGCACCCTTATACATGCCCCCTGATACACTGTTTCAACCCATCCTACCACTTCCTCCCCAAACCCCTGGTGTCGCATAATTTCATACAGCACTCTCTCTCCACACTGTCATATGCCCGTCTCCAATCTAATGCTAATACCCCCTCTATGCTATTCTTTATATACTTTTTAATTCTTTCGTGACCACTTATCATGCTTCTTCCCGGTATCCCACACTGCCCTTCCTCAATCACTCCTCCTAGCACTTTTTCAACCTATTTCCCAATACTTTCGCGAAAATCTTATAATCTGCATTCATCATTGCTAAAGGCCTGTAATTGCTCATTGTCACTCCTGTTCCCCTTTCTAACCAACACCACCACGCCCATGCATTGATCAGTTCCTAAGCATCCTCCTCCTTCATTGTGTTAAAGAGCCATACCAAACATTCCCTTAATACATTCCAATATATCCTATAGAAGTCATTAACTATGCTGTCTATCCCTGGAGCCTTTCCCTACTTAACCCATCCACCGCCTCCAATATCTCTTCCTCACTAATTGGACCTTCCATACTTACTCGTTCCCTCTCTCCCACCTTTGCAGTTATTCCCTCCAAAATTGTTCTTCTCTCTGTTATGCCTACCCCATCACTTCTCCAATACCTCTCAAACCATTTATCCACGTATACACCCATCGCCTCAGTCGTCCTTAATCTTTGCCCCTGCACATAATTCTCAAACGACTCATCCACTTCTATGCTATTTACTGTCATACCATCCCTTCTTTTCCTACATTTGCTCAAACATACTTCGAAGGCCTGTCTCCCATAAAATATCATCCATCCCCGCCCTCAAACGACAAACATCAAATCTTTCATTCTGTATCTCTCTCAGCCTTTCTTTCAATCCCTTATCTCCTGCACTGCATTAGGTCCATTCCTCTCGTGACATCTGGCCAAGAGCCCTCTATGTACTTTTGTAACCCAAATGTCCAACCCGCCTCCTCTCTCCCCAGTCTTGTAAAAAAACCTTTTATACCCACTTTTGCCACTTTTTCCCACCACACTATGATACTCTCTCCCGACTCAATCTGCTTCTTACCTTGCACCCACAACCCTTTCCACCATTGTACAAAACTTGCCTGTTTGTCCTCCCCACTCAACAATTTCACATTTAATTTCCAGTAACCCCTATACCACCTAACTGCTCCTTCCCAACTAACTTCTACTAGAACACCCCTATGATCTGAAAACCCTACATCTATCGTTTGCACACCTTCAGCCACTACCTGATCTGACCCATATATCCTATCCAATCTGGCTGCATAATCCTTACGAAGGTATGTGTGCTCCACTCTCTCCCCTCCACCTACCACGTCCTTCAATCCCACACTATTTAATACATCTCTTAAGACCCCTAACACACAGCCCGCTCCCTAGGTTCCACATCTCTATTTCTGATAACGCAGTTCCAATCCTCCCACGATCGCTACTCCTGGCAACCCTCCTAAGACATATACCAAATATTCATTCACAAATTCGTCCTTGACCTTCCTGGAAAACTCCGCCGGCATATAAACCCCTACAAAGCATACTCTGACACCACCCCATTCCCCATCCACCTTTACTATACGACCCCCCCCACACTCCTCCCATGCAATCAAATGAAAAGGGCTTGACACCTTTATCACTACCGCAACTCCACCCTTTAATCTCCCTGAAGACCCAGCATATACATCATATCCTTCCAAACGGAAGTCTCTTCCTATCCTATAATTATGTTCCTGCAAAAACCCACTTGCACACCATAACGTCTCAATGTCACCCCTACCCACTTCCTTTTAACCTCTGCCCTCATACCATTTACATTAATAGTTATACACTTGAAAAAAATAATGAAGGTTTACCTTTCGACCTTGATGCATGCGTCACTTCAGTTTTCCCCGTGCCTCCTGCTCTGTTTACACATTTCCCACCCTTGGCACCTTCCTTAAATTTTATCCCTCCTTTCCTCTTTGACGCATCCACCAAGGGCTTTTGCATGATCTCTGCGCAGGTGTTAATACATCCTCTCCATCTGATGATGCTACTGATCTCTTTCGGGATTCCCCTGACACTTCCATACCTTGACCACTTTCTTGCTCATGCACTTCCACACACACCGTCTCACATACTAAACCTTGTTTCCTCGTTCCATCCTCTTCCATTTCAATCCCTAGTTCATTGTCTTCCCCAAGACTTCTCCTGCAGCCGTACTTAACTCAGGCAAGGTCTCGGCTATAAGGCTCTCCAATACCCTTCCAAAGACATATTAGGCTGGCTTCCCTGTACCCTCCTCCTCTTCTGCTGTTTCTCTTTGCTCCTCTGTAGCTATCGTTGGGAGTGTTTGACATGTCCCTGCGCTGCCCTCCACTATCTCACTCCATGACCGGGTAGTTGACTCCTGCCCCATCGTAGTCGTTTCCTGTCCTTCTGTCCTGCTTGGTCGATTGAGCCCTCCTCAAATCGTTGCTGCCCTCTCTTGGACAATTTGCTGCTACATGTTCAAATGCCCCATGTACGGCACGTCCGCTGTTGACCCACGTACGTTACGCTACACCTGTGTCCTGAACTCAGGCATTACTACGTATGATGGTATAGGTCGCCTGATGGACATCTTCAAGGAATAAGACCCTCCATGAGTCCTTCAAAGGGTCCCTCATGCCACTTTCCCACATTTGCAGCATGTACAATCCCATATTCCTTGAAGACTTCCATTAGATCCACTGGATCCGCCTCGAATGGTACGTTTCTCACCCTTATCCACGTATAGGACCGGGAGACATCTCTCAACCGCACCTCCATACTTGAGTTAACTGCATATACTTGGTCTTGATACTTGTCTACCAACCTTCATACTGCTGTGTTGACGACAGTTTCACGAATACCCTGGTTAGTCCATTTAAGGCTACACCATATAGGTCACCTATGTCAATCTTGTATGTATCCTTCAACACCATAGGTAGGATTGTACCGGCTGTGGACGGGTGCAACACGCCCTTTACAATTTCAATACAGACAGTGTTGACGCGACGTCTGGCAGCTGCCGCCATGTTGAAGAAAATAAAGTTTCGTCTCGGCACCACCAGGAGGCAGAGCACCAACGACCGCCCAGTATGGTTGCTGGACGAGGAATGAAAAATATATATATTATATATATAAATATATATATTATATATATAAATATATATATTATATATATAAATATATATATTATATATATATATATATATATATATATATGTCGTGCCTAATAGGTAAAACTGGTCAATTAGCAAGAACTCATCTAAAATTAAGTAATTTCTAAAATTTTCTCTTATACGTTTGAAGATATATTTTTTTCATTTATGTTAATGTAAGAATTTTTAATTTTGTACCAAGAGAAACTTTGAAAACCTACCTAACCTTATTACAACAAGCGCAATTTAATTTAGCCTAACCCAACTAACTATATTTTAGATACGTTAACATTAATTTAATAATAAACAAATACAATGAAATATATTTTTTTCGTTAGGTTCAGAATGATTTTGGCGAAATTATTGCATACACAAATTTTCACTTGTCTTATATGGCAAGGTGAGCGTTGCTATTTAAGCCAAAATCGCAAGTTTTACCTAATCGGCACGACATATATATATATATATATATATATATATATATATATATACGTATATAGTTAGTCTTGGTTCAGCGGATCCCATGAGCTATCGATGTCGTTGTCATTGAAAAATTTACTAGTTCAGCGAACTCTTCGACTTACCGATTCATAGTAAATTCTACGTATCGATCCGTTGCCATGTTACGTGATTTGGTTCTATCGGCTGATATGTCAATAAAAATATAAGCTTTGTCTGAAATAATTCAGATGTGTTAGGTGATTATCTGACAATACAGCGAAGTATCCCATCATCCCACACACATCCCAAACCATGAACAGAGAAACATTTGACTGATAAATCAAATTATAATGTGAAAAATCCTTTATTAACTAAATGCTCACGACATTTATAACACTAAAAAATCACTTAAAAAAAATTATTAAGATCCGCAGGTACTCAGGCGATTGTAAAATTCATGTTTATTTCAAAGACTAAAGCCGAAGTCACTTAAAATATGACAGTTAATGGCAAGCCAAAAGGCGCGCAGGAGCGACACCGTCTACAAGCAGGTATACTAGAGAAAAGTCTAGTGGTGATTGTAAATAAGAGAAGGGGGACAGTACCAGTGTGGAAGAGAAGCAAACAATGGTGACTACCAGTGTGGAAGAAGCAAACAAGGGGAACAGTACAAGTGTGGAAAAGAAGCAAACAAGGGGGGGGGGTAGTACACAAATAACCCGCCAGTATATATAAGCCAGCTGGCAGGGACGCGACAAGAGAGGTGGGAAGAGTAATATTGGTAGAGGTAAGGCAGGTAGTGGAAGTAGTAGTAGTAGTGGTAGGGGTAAGGCTAGTAGTGTTCCTCTTTCTCGGCCTTTGACTGACTCTACTGCTACTACCTTTCCTACTACCTTTGGCGCTTACCTTCACATTTGCCTCCCTTTACTCTCCCTTTCTATTATTGTCCCACCAATCACTCTCCTTACTTTATACTACCACTACTTCTACTACCTGCCTTACCTCTAAAACCACCACCACTACTTCCACTACCTCTACCACCACCATTACTACTACTACTACTACTACTACTACTACTACTAACTGCCTTACCTCTACCACCACTACTGCTATCACCACCATTACCTGCCTTACCTCGACCACTATTACTACCACTACCTGCCTTACCACTACCACCACTACTACCACTACCTGCCTTACCTCGACCACTACTACCACCACCACTGCCAGCTGGCCTATATATACTGGCTCCATCTCTCTTTTCTGTTAGTGTGACTTTGTAAATGGTCCAAGTCGGAGCGAAACGTCGTGTTAAGGTCCTCTCTTCTATGTGAGGGTTATTTGTGTATTGTTCCAGAACGATATTGTGTCTTTGTTCAAGGGGGACAGCACCAGTGTGGAAGAGAAAGAAACAAGGGGGTAGTACCAGACAGTGTGGAAGAGAAGTAAACTAGAGTGACAGTGCCACCCACCAACACTCCTCTAACCTCCACGACCATCATATTACTGCCTCCCACTCCCACCTTATCATTCCCACTATCTTGCTGCCCTTGAACAGTTTGAGATCAACGTACCTTCAGTAGAGGGTGTCAGTCTTGGCGGCGAGTGTCAACAACGGTGCCAAGACTGACTCAACCTGTGTGTTGTGAACCTCAACGTGTACATTCTACTTGGCATCCACACACTCCCCCACATGTTTTTGCGTGTTATTAAAAATAAATTTTGCTACAGTGGGCTGCTGCCCTAGTCTATGATACCTGCATTGTGGGAACAAAAGTTACCGTTTTCCCGTCACACAAGATAGTTGTTCCTGTCACATTCCGTCACACAAAATAGTTGTTCCTGTCACATTCCGTCACACAGGATAGTTGTTCCTGTCACATTCCGTCACACAGGATAGTTGTTCCTGTCACATTCCGTCACACAGGATAGTTGTTCCTGTCACATTCCGTCACACAGGATAGTTGTTCCTGTCACATTCCGTCACACAGGATAGTTGTTCCTGTCACATTCCGTCACACAGGATAGTTGTTCCTGTCACATTCCGTCACACAGGATAGTTGTTCCTGTCACATTCCGTCACACAGGATAGTTGTTCCTGTCACATTCCGTCACACAGGATAGTTGTTCCTGTCACATTCCGTCACACAGGATAGTTGTTCCTGTCACATTCTGTCACATAGGATAGTTGTTCCTGTCACATTCCGTCACACAGGATAGTTGTTCCTGTCACATTCCGTCACACAGGATAGTTGTTTCTGTCACATTCCGTCACACAAGATAGTTGTTCCTGTCAGTTCAGTCACACAGGATAGTTGTTCCTGTCACATTAAGTCACAGGATAGTTGTTCCTGTCAGTTCAGTCACACAGGATAGTTGTTCCTGTCAGTTCAGTCACACAGGATAGTTGTTCCTGTCAGTTCAGTCACACAGGATAGTTGTTCCTGTCAGTTCAGTCACACAGGATAGTTGTTCCTGTCAGTTCAGTCACACAGGATAGTTGTTCCTGTCAGTTCAGTCACACAGGATAGTTGTTCCTGTCAGTTCAGTCACACAGGATAGTTGTTCCTGTCAGTTCAGTCAGCACTTTCAAGGTTTAGTAGAATTGCTTTTAAACCTTTGTATTTTTCAGGTATATCAGATCTGTCAATCCTGACCAATGTTGAAAATATTTTAAACCTAGAAATGTTACAGTTCGAGCAGCAAATTCTTTTCTAGAGTTTCTCGCATAAGGTAAATCTTTATTCAGGTGAAAATTTTAAACTTTCTATAATCTTGACGTATTGAACAACCAAACTATTTTGTTCCTTGTTAGAACAATCCGAGGTGGCATTAATAATAATTAAAAAATAGTTGGCAAATCTAATTTCATCAAGAACTGTTGTTTATACAAATGACTTACATAATTAACCTTTTTTTTTGTGTTTACGTGTAAGTACAGTAAACTTTCTTATTCTTTCGTCTCATTCGATTCTGGAACAGTGTCAACGTGTTCGACCAAAACTGAGTCTTATTTATTGAGCAGCTCATTTATGACCAGAAAGTTTACAATACAATGATCACCAATAATATTTGGTAGTAGCAAACAGTGCTTGCTGTGGCAGACCAAGGTTGTCAGGACTTAAGCATCCTTAAAGAAGAACCTTTAATAGGTTCTGACTTTCTTTTGCCTCTACGGTTTTCCTATGAATGCTTCAAATTTACAATGCTGGTGTAATGTAACTAGGAAAATGTTCATGCAACTATTGACATCTGCAGGTGTCATATGCTCAGCTTTATAAAGACCTTTCATCAGACTCGATTTTCGTGTGATAACTTTAGAAAGCCTCAACCGATCAACTTCAAACTTAGCATTAGTGCATCCTAATAAAAAAGAGACTATTAGTTGCCAATTGTTTAAAATGGTTTAGTAATTTTCGTGAAATAATTTTAATACACCTCTTTCGAGCAATTTTAATTCTCAAAGGCTGATGCATCTTATAAACTTATGGTAACCTATAACTTTAGACTGAAGATGAAAATTTGACAGTTTCCTTAACGATGAATTGTTGGATACTGAGCATTAACTGGAGAATGCCACCTCTTGTTGACTACCAACTTTCCTTACTGATGGGATCTGCTCAGAGGAAGGTTTGCATTGATTTTAAACTGTACAAATTTTAATTTGTCAATTTTAATAATCTGGTTTAGATGCAGTAACCGGAGAATGGTGATCTTAATCTGTCTCAAACTAAATGTTTATGTCAGAAATTTTGGGGTTGATCTTCCAAATTTTCTTTAATATTGCAAATTTAAATATTGATTTTCTTCTCATAATTTGCGAATGTCTCATCTTATCGGGTTTAAACCTCTAATATTTTACAAAAAAAAAACTTAAAAGGGGCGTCCATGCGGTAACTACGCACAAAATCCATGCAAAAGAAGTAACTAGGAAGATGGGCAGATGGATAATTAACCTTTTAACTGACAGAACCTAAAGACTAATGGTAAACAAGAGTGAAACCAGGGGATGCTACAGTGACAATGTCTGCTCCCTAAGGCAGTTAAATCGTCCCACTTCTCTTTCTCATATTTGACAGACGGGAACATAAACCATAGCACTGTATCATCCTTTGCAAACAACACTAGAATTTGCATGAAAGTGGTATCCACAGAAGACAGCGAGCCTCCAGGCTGATACCAACTCTTCAAATGGGTTACTGACAATTCACTGATGCTCACCGAGGACAAATTTCAGTTACTACTCTACGTAAGGACGGAGGAAATAAAAATAAGATCAGAGTAGAAAACTCTGAACACTCAACAGAACTTTAGTCCAATGTGAGAGACCTGGGAGTGATAATGTTACAAGATCTCGCATTCAAGGAGCACAGTATTATTATCGCAATTGACAGAACAATGGTAGGTTGGATAACCAGAACTTTCAAAACAAAGATGACAAGCCAGTGGTTCTCTCTAAGCTGGAATAGTGCTGTGTACTAACGGGTCTCTTTCAAGGCGGACAAACTGCAAAACTGGAAAATGTACAAAGAATCTTCACAGCTCGTATAAACTCGCTGAAGAGCACTAAGTCTCTTGAACTGTACTCCTAGAACATAGGCATAAAGATACATTGTAGCCTACACCTGCAAGATACTGGAGAGATTTATCCCATATCTCCGATGAAAATCCGGGGAGTGATGAGTACAATGAGAGAACTCTTCAACACCCTCCCTTTATATATAAAGGGGATTATCAACAAACCCCGAACTGTCTTCAATAGGAACTATACAGATTGTTCAAACAATTTTCTGTTCAGTCGGACTGTAGTGCGTAAATTGAACTACTTGACTGTTCAGGCCAAGAACCAGGAGGCTTAGTCTGGGAGCTGGCTGCAGGGGCGGTGACCACCAGAATTATACATCGGCGAAACATCCAGAGACCTCCAAACACGCATATCAGAACACCAGTACGCAGGCAGATCTGACGACTCAAGAAATGCCTGTGTTCAACACCGAAATTTACACAACCATTTAATCAACTACAGAAACGTAAGACTCATCGCCAGAGAAGACAACACTCAATACCGAAGAATCCTGGAATCATCACTTATCTGTATATCCAACAACTTCAACCAGAACAACGGCTTCTACAACATAGCTGAACCTATTGCCAAGAAACCTCTTCAACGCTATCCCACATAGAACTCAAGAATGGAACACTGCAGGTCCTTTAAGTCACACAAGGTTTTAAACTATCACACTACTTTGAAGACTGTCACATGCAGCATTCTCCACCTGACCCAGCATTCTCCACCTGACTAAATCTTATAAATACTCATGTTACTCTTTTTCCAGGTAGATCTGTCTGTGACTCGATAAAGCCCACTGCGTGGGCGAAACGTTGTCAATAAAGGATCACATTATACTGCTTATGTGTTTATTTTTCCACCACCAGAAGAGTCTACAGGTAACCTACAGGTATGAAGCCGAGGGCAAACTTAAAGTGTGTTCTCCAGCGAGCGGAACGTAACCAGTTACACATCTCATCTATAGACAAGACCAAGTGGCTATAGATGAGAAGCTTGTGCTTGATCCTCATTAGTCAGAGATTAGACTCAAAGTGACGATTCATCAACTACCCTATTTCCAAACCAATACTTTCCTATATCCTTTCTAAATCTAAACTTATCTAACTTGAATCCATTATTGCGGGTTCTCTCTTGGAGAGATACCCTCAAGACCTTATTTATATCCCCTTTGTTAATACCCATTTTCCACTTGTATACCTCTCCTCATTCTACGTCTTACAAGTGAATGTAATTTAAGGGTCTTCAATCTTTCTTCGTAAGGAAGATTTCTAATGCTATGTATTAATTTAGTCATTCTACGCTGAATGTTTTCTAACGAATTTATGTCCATTCTGTAATATGGAGACCAGAACTGAGCTGCGTAATCTAGGTGAGGCCTTACTAATGATGTATAAAGCTGTAATATAACCTCTGGACTTCTGTTGCTAACACTTCTTGATATAAATCCCAGTAATCAATTTGCCTTATTACGTACGCTTTGGCATTGCTGTCTTGGTTTAAGGTTGCTGCTTACCATCACCCCCAAGTCCTTCTCGCAATCTGTATGGCTAAGTTCTACGTTATTTAACTTATAAGTGCTTGGGTTATGGACACTCCAGAGCTTCAGAACCTTGCATTTATCTACATTGAACTGCATCTGCCACTTTTCTGACCACGAATTAAGTTTGTCTAAATCTTCCTGAAGTTCTATGACATCTATGTTTGAATCAATTATTCTACCTATCTTCGTGTCGTCGGCGAATTTGCTCATATCACTAGTAATGCCCTCGTCAAGGTCATTGATATATATTATAAATAACAATGGGCCTAAGACTGATCCCTGTGGAACACCACTTGTTACAAGTCCCCATTCGGATTTAACCCCATTTATGCACACTCTCTGCTTCCTATTGGTGAGCCATGACTCGATCCATGACAGCACTTTTTCCCCAATGCCATGAGCTGCCACTTTCTTTAACAGTCTCTGGTGCGGTACTCTATCAAAAGCCTTACTAAAGTCTAAATAAACAATATCGAATTCTTTATCGTGATCAACAGCCTCAAAAGCTTTACTGAAGAAGGTTAATAAATTAGATAGGCAGGAACGGCCCCTCGTGAATCCATGCTGAGTATCATTAATCAAATTATGGTTATCTAGATGGTTTCTAATAATATCAGCTATAATTGACTAGTAATTTGCCTACAATTGAGGTCAGGCTTATTGGGCGGTAATTTGACGGTCGTGACTTGTCCCCTGCTTTAAAAATAGGAATTACATTAGCCATCTTCCACATATCAGACACTACACCTGTTTGAAGAGATAAATTAAAAATGTTAGATATTGGTTCACAGAGTTCCATTTTGCATTCCTTAAGAACCCTTGCAAAAAGCTCATCAGGACCCGGCGATTTATTTTGTTTCAGTCGGTCTAGTTGTTTCATAACCATTTCACTAGTGACTGTGATATTACATAATTTATCTTCTTCTAGGCCTCTGTAAAAATTAATTACTGGGATATTATTAGTGTCTTCCTGTGTGAAAACCGAGAGAAAATAATTATTAAAAATAGAGCACATATCATTCTCCTTGTCAGTAAGATGCCCAGAGTTATTTTTAAGGGGACCTATCTTATCCCTAACTTTTGTTCTATAAACCTGGAAAAAACTTTTTGGGTTAGTTTTTGAATCCCTACCAACTTTAATTTCATAGTCCCGTTTAGCTTTTGTTATCCCCTTTTTAACGTCCCTCTTAATGTCAGTATACTGATTTATAAGATGACCCTCACCTCTTTTTATGCACCTACAAATTCCTTTCTTCTGCCCTAAAATATACTTGAGCCTAGTATTCATCCATTTTGGGTCATTTCTACTTGATCTAATTTGTTTATACGGGATAAATGTTCTTTGGGCAGCCTGTATAGTGTTAAGAAAACTGTCATATTGATACCTCTCTTCGTTACCCCAGTCCACAGTTGATAAGTGTTCTCTAAGTCCATTTAATCTGCTAAGCGAAAATCTGGGACCGTTACTGAATAATCCCTACTATCATACATCCATTCAATGCTAAAGGTAATTGACTTGTGGTCGCTTGAGCCGAGTTCCTCTGTAATTTCTAAATTATTAACAAGGGTTTCCTTGCTTGCCAGAACCAAGTCAAGTAGGTTATTTCCCCTTGTAGGTTCTGTTACAAACTGCTTCAAAAAGCAATCCTGAACTACTTCTAAAAAGTCATTAGATTCTAAATTCCCTGTCAAGAAATTCCAATCACTCTGACTAAAGTTAAAGTCCCCTTGAATTACTACGTTATCGTGCCTTGTGGCCTTAACAATTTCTTCCCATTATTATTATTATAATCAAATAGAAGCGCTAAACCACAGGGGTTATACAGCGCTGCAGGTTATTGTAGGATGCAGGGAGAGTGGGTTGTAAGAGGGAGATGGACGATTAGTAGGGTATGGAGTGCAAGATGACGGTGGATAGTGCAGGGGAGGAGGGTAGCAAGAGATCGAGGTAGAAGGGACTGAGGGAGGTGCTAGAGGTATAATCTTCAGAGTTTGTGTAGTAAGTCAGTTTCTGTCAAAAAGTCAATGAGAGAGTCAGGATTAAAGGAGGGGCCATCTGCAAGAAGGGAAGGTAAAGAAAGGGCCGCAGAGCGAAGACGTCGTTGGAGGTAAATTCTGCGTGCTCGTTGATAGAGTGGGCAGTCCAACAGGATATGTCGAACAGACACTGGAACCTGACAATGCTCACAGAGAGGGGCAGGGAGCCTCTCCATGAGATACCCGTGAGTAAGACGAGTGTGGCCGATGCGAAGACGGGAGAGTGTAGTCTCCCAACCTCGACATTGGTGACAAGAAGAAGGCCAGAAACCTATAACCGGTTTAATAGAATGAAGTTTGTTATTCAGCAGGTCAGACCAGCGTTGTCATGCCAACGGGTGCGAAGGTGGGTAGCAATGACCGCAAAATAGTCCGTGAAAGGAACACCTCTATATGAAACTGGAAGGTTATGTACTGCTGACCACGCAGCAGTGTCTGCCTGTTCATTGCCCTGTACGTCAACATGACCAGGGACCCAACAAAAGACAATATCTTTATGCTTGCTAAAGATACGGCGTAACAAAGGTGGATACGAAGAACTAGGGGTGAGGTGTATCAATTTACGGATAGCCTGTAAAGCACTAAGGAGTCTGAAACGACCACAAATGGTGATACAGGCAAGATGCAATCGGATAAGTGCCACAAGAATGGCATACAATTCAGCCGTAAATATGCAGCCGAGG
>WNWK01011602.1:0-63761 GCA_009830355.1 Cherax destructor
GCTTAGGGTGTCCCAAAACACTGCTGGTGATGGTGTGGACACAAAACACTTGGTGATGGTAGTGGCCCTCCCTGCTGGTGATGGTAGTGGACCTAACAACACTCTGGTGATGGTGTGGACACAAACCCCTTTGCTGGTGATGGTAGTGGACACTAAAAACAATGCTGGTGATGGTAGTGGACACTAAAAACTGCGGGTGATGTTAGGGGCCTAACAACCTCTGGTGATGTTCTGGACGCTAACAAAAATTTGATGGTGGGACACTAACACACTGCTGGTGGGTAGTGGTCAACACTGCTGGTGAGGGTGTGGCACTAACACACTTGGTGATATGGACATAACACACTGCTGGTGATGGTACTGGACCTAACACACTGCTGGTGATGGTGTGGACCAAACCCCTGCTGGTGATGGTATGGCCTAAAAACACTGCTGGTGATGGTAGTGGACACTAACAACACTGCGGGTGATGGTAGTGGACGCAAACCAATGCAGACTACTATCGGTGGACAGAGAGAGAAAGAGAAGAGAGAGAGAGAGAGAGTCTAGTGACAGCAGTAGGTGGCGCTCACCTGGGATCCACTTACCCTTTTAAAGTGACACTGCATATTACTGTCTTCTCGGTCGTCCCATGCTCCTGTACCTCTTGTGTAAGTGTTAGTATAGGTCATGTCATAGCCCCTGACCCCACCTCTTTGTGTTAGTGTGTACTAACCTAGTTGTCTTAGTATAGGTCATGTCTATTATCGACAGACTTGATTGATTTATCCGCTGTTTTATCACTGGTCTCGGGCGTATGTGCCCAGTCTTATCACTCATCCTTTCCTTCTCCCTATCTTGAAATTTGTAGGTGGTATTTAAGGGCACCTCAGTTCCCGTCTTCTAATAATATGTTTTTTTACCCTATAATCTCCTTGTCCAATTCTTCGCATTAGATTATAGGGTAAAAATAGTCATCTTTATCTTGTGATCATTTACCTCATTGTCTCGCATCACCCCAAAGTAGTGACATAAGGGTGGTCATACATGTATATCAGAAGGATCACAGGTTGAAACCTGATCCCTGAGTGACCCCAGTCGTTCCCTGGACCACGGGTTTGGGAAACCCCTGACCCCTGGTGTCCCGTCGTTACCCGGGACCACAGGTTGGGAAACCTGATCCCTGGTGACCCCAGTGTCCCCCGGGGCCACAGGTTGGTGACCCCTGGTGAACCCAGTCGCCCCCGGGGCCACAGGTTGACCCGGGTCCTTGCCCCCATCGTTCCCCGGGACCCAGGTTGAAGCCTGACCCCTGGTGCCCCCAGTCTTTTCCCGGGCCCCGGGTTGAACCCCTGATCCTGGTGCCCCAGTCTCACCCGGGACCACAGGTTAAACCCTGATCCTGAGTGCCCCCATTCCCCCGGGACCACAGGTTGAAGCGCTGACCCCTGAGTGCCCCCAGTGTCCCCCGGACCACGGTTGAAGCCTGACCCTGGTAACGTCACCGGGACCCTCCACCATCTAAAGAGACCCTCTTCCACCCGTTCATTTCTTTGTCTGAAGAACATTGAGGTGACAACAGTGATCAACAACACACCACACACACACACACACACACACACACACAAAAAGGCCCATACTGAATATGCAGCACCAGTCTGGAACCCACCCTGGTCAAGCACGTGGCTAGAGAAATAAGGTTTTGGGACAAGGTTAGTTCCCAACTCGGGGTCTGTCCTATGAAGAAAAGGGTTGAAATAGGACTAACAACACAGGAAAGAAAGGGGCAGAGGAGACATGATAACGACTTTAAAATCTGCGGGGAAACGACAAGGTAGACAGTGCAGATTTTCCAAAAGGGGAAAACAGAAACAAGGGGGCACAACTGGAAGCTGAAGACTCAGATGAGTCAAAGGGGTGTTAAAGCATTTCTTCGCCACAGGTAGTCAGGAAGTGGAATAGTCTGCAAAAATAATGGAGGGGGGAACCATACATAGTTTTTTAAAACGAGGTTGATAAAGCTCATGGGCATTGAGCACAGACCCAGTAGCGGGCAGCGAGGGGGGGGCCAGGGGGTGGTCTCGACCCCTGCAACCCAAATGGGGGGAGTACACACACACGCCTGCTTTTGTCCTCCTACAAGATAATTCTTCATAAGACACAAAAATCTCCTCCTATAAACTCTGTAAATTTTAATCTTTTTTTTTTATCAAAGTTCTTTCTTCCCCCCTCCTCAACGCTCCAACTTTCTTACAAAATCTTTTCGAGATTTTGCTCACTGTTTACAGGGGGAACGGGGGAAAAGGCAAAAATTGCACCGAGTTGGCAACTTCACCAAAAAGTGGTCCCAAAAAAAAATATATGATGAGGTTTTTAGGAAGCGGTAAATGCGCAGGGTGGTAGAGCGCCTGTAACCGGGGGCCTGGTCTTGATGTCACCCCAGCCATCAAGGTCCCTCACCAGTGGTGGGGGGCGCCTGCTGAAACCCCGGGGCCGGTTTGATGTCACCACCAGCCATCAAAGGTCCCCTCCCAGTGGTGGTAGAGCGCCTGCTGATCACGGGACCTGGTCTTGATGTCACCACCAGCCATCAAGGTCCCCTCACTAGTGGTGGTGGCGCCTGCTGAACCGAGGACCTGGTCTTGTTCCCCCAGCCATCAAGGTCACACTCACCAGTGGTGGTACAGCGCCTGCTGAACCCGAGGACCTGGTCTTGATGTCCCAAGCCATCAAAGGGGCACACCAGTGGTGGTGGGGCCTGCTGAACCGGGGCCTGGTTTGATGTCACCCCAGCCATCAAAGGGCCCCTCCCATGGTGTCAGCCCCCGCTGAACCCCAGGACCTGGTCTTTGTCACCAGCCATCAGGTCACCCCACCAGTGGTGGACGCGCCTGCTGAACCCGGGACCGGTCTTGATGTCCCGCCATCAAAGGGCATTCACCAGTGGTAGTACAGCGCCTGCTGAACCCCGGTGGTTTTTATGTCCCCAGCCATCAAGGTCACCCACCGTGGTGGTACAGCGCCTGCAACCGGGGCCGGTTTGATTCCCAGCCATCAGGTCCCCTCCCAGTGGTGGTACAGCCCCTTTTTAACCCGGGGCCTGGTCTTGATGTCCCCCATCAAAGGGCCGCTTCCCCGTGGTGGTACGCGCCTGCTGAACCGGGACCTGGTCTTGATGTCACCCGCCATCAAAGGGCACATTCCCAGAGGGGGTACAGCGCCTGCTGAACCGGGGCCTGGTCTTGATGTCCCGCCATCAAGGTCACATTCCCAGAGATGGTACACCCCGCTGACCCGAGGACCTGGTTTGATGTCCCGCCATCAAGGTCACATTCACCAGGGGTTAAAGCGCCTGCTGAACCCGGGACCTGGTCTTGATGTCACCAGCCATCGGGGTCACATTCCCCAGAGGTGGTCACCCTGCTAAACCCCGAGGACCTGGTCTTGATGTCACCCCCATCAAGGCCCTCACTATGATTCCCTAACAAAATATTATATACTATTTTTCTTCAATTTCCCAAACCCCCCCACTACCCTTCCCCATCCCTCCTTCCCTACCCGACGTCCCCTGCCGTCCCCCCTGTTGTCTTCCTCCTGCCTCCCCCCCCTTCTGGTCCCCCCCTCCCCCGTTCCTTCCAAAATTTTAAGCAGCTTTTACATTTTATATATACCATATTTCTTTTTTTTTGAAAACTGAACAAACCGGTCAAAAAAGATTATATATATATATATATATATATATATATATATATATATATATATATATATATATATATATATATATATATATATATATATTTTTTTTATTAACACATCGGCCGATTCCCACCAAGGCAGGGTGGCCGAAAAGAAAAACTTTCATCATCATTCACTCCATCACTGTCTTGCCAGAAGGGTGCTTTACACTACAGTTATAAAACTGCAACATTAACACCCCTCCTTCAGAGTGCCGGCACTGTACTTCCCATCTCCAGAACTCAAGTCCGGCCTGCCGGTTTCCTGAATCCTTCATAAATGTTACTTTGCTCACACTCCAACAGCACGTCAAGTATTAAAACCATATGCCTCCATTCACTCCTATCAAATACGCTCACACATGCTTGCTGGAAGTCCAAGCCCCTCGCACACAAAACTTCCTTTACCCCCTCCCTCCAACCTTTCCTAGGCCGACCCCTACCCCGCCTTCCCTCCACTACAGATTTATACACTCTCGAAGTCACTCTGTCTCGTTCCATTCTCTCTACATGTCCAAACCACCTCAACAACCCCTCCTCAGCTCTCTGGACAATCGTTTTGGTAATCCGCACCTCCTCCTAATTTCCAAACTCCGAATTCTCTGCATTATATTCACACCACACATTGACCTCAGACATGACATCTCCACTGCCTCCAGCCTTCTCCTCGTTGCAACATTCATCACCCATGCTTCACACCCATATAAGAGCGTTGGTATAACTATACTCTCATACATTCCCCTCTTTACTTCCATGGACAAGGTTCTTTGTCTCCACAGACTCGAAGTGCTCCACTCACCCTTTTCCCCTCATCAATTCTATGATTCACCTCATCCTTCATAGACCCATCCGCCGACATGTCCACTCCCAAATATCTGAATACATTCACCTCCTCCATACTCTCTCCCTCCAATCTGATATCCAATCTTTCGTCACCTATTCTTTTTGTTATCCTCATCACCTTACTCTTTCCTATATTCACTTTCAATTTTCTTCTTTTACACACCCTACCAAATTCATCCACCAACCTCTGCAGCTTCTCTTCAGAATCTCCCAAAAGCACAGTGTCATCAGCAAAAAGCAACTGTGACAACTCCACTTTGTATTTGCTTCTTTATCTTTTAGCCCAACACCTCTTGCCAAGACCCTCGCATTCACTTCTCTTACAACCCCATCTATAAATATATTGAACAACCACGGTGACATCACACATCCTTGTCTAAGGCCCACTTTTACTGGGAAATAGTCCCTTCCCTCCTACACACTCTAACCTGAGCCTCACTATCCTCATAAAAACTCTTCACTGCTTTCAGTAACCTTCCTCCTATTCCATACACCTGCAACATCTGCCACATTGCCCCCTATCTACCCTATCATACGCCTTTTCCAAATCCATAAATGCCACAAAACATCTTTACCCTTATCAAATACTGTTCACCTATATGTTTCACTGTAAACACTTGGTCTACACACCCCTACCTTTCCTAAAGCCCCCTTGTTCATCTGCTATCCTGCTTTCTGTTTTACTCTTAATTCTTTCAATAATAACTCTACCATACACTTTACCAGGTACACTCAACAGACTTATTCCCTATAATTTTTGCACTCTCTTTTGTCCCCTTTGCCTTTATACAAAGGAACAATACACGCTCTCTGCCAATCCTAGGTACCTTACCCTCTTCCATACATTTATTAAATAATAGCACCAACCACTCCAAAATTATATCCCACCTGCTTTTAACATTTCTATCTTTATCCCATCAATCCAGCTGCCTTACCCCTTTCATTCTACCCACTGCCTCACGAACTTCCCCTACACCCACAACTGGCTCTTCCACACTCCTACAAGATGTTATTCCTCCTTGCCCTACACACGAAATCACAGCTTCCCTGTCTTCATCAACATTTAACAAATCCTCAAAATATTCTCTCCATCTTCCCGATACCTCTAACTCTCCATTTAATAACTCTCCTCTCCTATTTTTAACTGTCAAATCCATTTGTTCTCTAGGCTTCCTCAACTTATTAATCTCATTCCAAAACTTTTCTTATTTTCAACAAATTTGCTGATAACATCTCACCCTCTCTCATCTGCTCTCTTTTACATTGCTTCACCACTCTTTTAACCTCTCTTTTTCTCTCCATATACTCTTCCCTCCTTGCATCACTTCTACTTTGTAAAAACCTCTCATATGCTAACTTTTCTCCTTACTACTCTCTTTACATCATCATTCCACCAATCGCTCCTCTTCCTCCTGCACCCACTCGCCTGTAACCACAAACTTCTGCTGAACACTCTAACACTACATTTTTAAATCTACCCCATACATTTTCGACCCCATTGCCTACACTCTCACTAGCCCATCTATCCTCCAATAGTTGTTTATATCTTACCCTAACTGCCTCCTCTTTTAGTTTATAAACCTTCACCTCTCTTTTACTTACTGATTCTATTTTCCTTGTATCCCATCTACCTTTTTACTCCCACTGTAGCTATAACTAAAAGTGATCTGATATATCTTAGCCCCTCTATAAACATGCACATCCTGAAGTCTACTCAACAGTCTTTTATCTACCAATACATAGTCCAACAAACTACTGTCATTACGCCCTACATCATATATTGTATACTTATTTATCCTCTTTTTCTAAAATATGTATTACCTATAACTAAACCCCTTTCTATACAAAGTTCAATCAAAGGGCTCCCATTATCATTTACACCTGGCACCCCAAACTTACCTACTACACCCTCTCTGCATGTTTCTCCCACTTTAGCATTTAGGTCCCCTACCACAATTACTCTCTCATTTGGTTCAAAGTTCCTATACATTCGCTTAACATCTCCCAAAATCTCTCTCTCTCTCTACACTCCTCTCTTCTCCAGGTGCATACACGCTTATTATGACCCACTTTTCGCATCCGACCCTTATTTTAATCCACATAATCCTTGAATTTACACATTTATATTCCCTCTTTTCCTTCCATAACTGATCCTTCAACATTATTGCTACCCTTCCTTAGCTCTAACTCTCTCAGATACTCCTGACTTAATATATATAATATATATATATATATATATATATATATATATATATATATATATATATATATATATATATATATATATATATATATATATATATATATATATATATATATATATATATATATATATATATATATATATATATATATATATATATATATATATATATATATATATATATATATATATATATATATATATATATATATATATATATATATATATATATAATATATATATATATATATATATATATATATAGTCGTGCCGATTAGGTAAAACTTCCGATTTTGGCTTAAATAGCAACGCTCACCTTGCCATATAAGACAAGTGAAAATTTGTGTATGCAATAATTTCGCCAAAATCATTCTGAACATAACGAAAAAATATATTTCATTGTGTTTGTTTATTATTAAATTAATGTTAACGTATCTAAAATATATTTAGTTGGTTAGGCTAAATTAAATTGCGCTTGTTGTAATAAGGTTAGGTAGGTTTTCAAAGTTTCTCTTGGTACAAAATTATAAATTCTTACATTAACATAAATGAAAAAATATATCTTTAAACGTATAAGAGAAAATTTTAGAAAGAACTTAATTTTAGATGAGTTCTTGCTAATTGACCAGTTTTACCTAATCGCAGACATATATATATATATATATATATATATATATATATATATATATATATATATATATATATATATACTAGAAAAGAGAAGAAAAAGTTTATAAAATGTTGATGCTTGAATGTACGTGGATGTAGTGCGGATGATAAGAAAGAGATGATTGCTGATGTTATGAATGAAAAGAAGTTGGATGTCCTGGCCCTAAGCGAAACAAAGTTGAAGGGGGTAGGCGAGTTTCAGTGGGGAGAAATAAATGGGATTAAATCAGGAGTATCTGAGAGAGTTAGAGGAATGGAAGGGGTAGCAATAATGTTGAAGGATCAGTTATGGAAGGAAAAGAGTGAATATAAATGTGTAAATTCAAGGATTATGTGGATTAAAATAAGGGTCGGATGCGAAAAGTGGGTCATAATAATTTTTGCATGCACCTGGAGAGTAGAGGAGAGAGAGATTTTGGGAGATGTTAAGCGAATGAATAGGAACCTTTGAACCAAGTAAGAGAGTAATTGTGGTAGGGGACCTAAATGCTACATTTAGAGAGGATGTGGTAGGTAAGTTTGGGGTGCCAGGTGTAAATGGTAATGGGAGTCCTTTGATTGAACTTTGTATAGAAAGGGGTTTAGTTATAGGTAATACATATTTTAAGAAAAAGAGGAAAAATAAGTATTCAAGATATGATGAAAGGCGTAATGACAGTAGTTTGTTGGACTATGTATTGGTAGATAAAAGACTGTTGAGTAGACTTCAGGATGTACATGTTCATAGAGTGGCCACAGATATATCAGATCACTTTTTAGTTGTAGCTACAGTGGGAGTTAAAGGGAGATGGGATACAAAGAAAATAGAAGCAGCAAGAGAGAGGTGAAGGTTTATAAACTAAAAGAGGAGGCAGTTAGGGTAAGATATAAATAACTATTTAAGGACAGATGGGCTAGTGAGAGTATAGGCAATGGGGTAGATGTATAAGGTAGGTTTAAGAATGTAGTGTTAGAGTGTTCAGCAGAAGTTTGTGGTTATAGGAAAGTGGGTGCAGGTGGGAAGAAGAGCGATTGGTGGAATGATGATGTAAAGAGAGTAGTAAGGGAGAAAAAGTTAGCATATGAGAAGTTTTTACAAAGTAGAAGTGATGCAAGGAGGGAAGAGTATATGGAGAGAAAAAAAGAGGTTAAGAGAGTGTTGAAGCAATGTAAAAAGAGAGCAAATGAGAGAGTGGGTGAGATGTTATCAACAAATTTTGTTGAAAATAAGAAAAAGTTTTGAAGTGAGATTAATAAGTTGAGGAAGCCTAAGGAACAAAATGATTTGACAGTTAAAAATAGAAGAGGAGAGTTATTAAATGAAGAGTTAGAGGTATCGGGAAGATGGAGGGAACATGTTGAGGTGTTAAATGTTGATGAAGACAGGGAAGCTGTGATTTCGTGTATAGGGCAAGGAGAAATAACATCTTGTAGAAGTGAGGAAGAGCCAGTTGTGAGTGTGGGGGAAGTTCGTGAGGCAGTGGGTAGATTGAAAGGGGGTAAGGCAGGGTGGATAGGGGGGCAATGTGGCAGATGTTGCAGGTGTATGGAATAGGAGGTAGGTTACTGAAAGCAGTGAAGAGCTTTTATGAGGATAGTGAGGCTCAGGTTAGAGTGTGTAGGAGAGAGGGAGATTATTTCCCAGTAAAAGTAGGCCTTAGACAAGGATGTGTGATATCACCGTGGTTGTTCAATATATTTATAGATGTGGTTGTAAGGGAAGTGAATGCAATGGTCTTGGCGAGAGGTGTGAGGTTAAAAGATAAAGAATCAAATACAAAGTGGGAGTTGTCACAGTTGATTTTTGCTGATGACACTGTGCTTTTGGGAGATTCTGAAGAGAAGTTGCCGAGGTTGGTGGATGAATTTGGTAGGGTATGTAAAAAAAGAAAATTGAAAGTGAATATAGGAAAGAGTAAGGTGATGACGATAAAAAGAATAGATGATGAAAGATTGGATATCAGATTGGAGGGAGAGAGTATGGAGGAGGTGAATGTATTCAGGAATTTAGGAGTGGACGTGTCAGCAGATGGGCCTATGAAGGATGAAGTGAATCGTAGAATTGATGAGGTGAAAAGGGTGAGTGGTGCACTTCGGAGTCTGTGGAGACATAGAACTTTGTCCATGGAAGTAAAGAGAGGAATGTATGAGAGCATAGTTATACCAACACTCTTATATGGGTGATGAATGTTGCAATGAGGAGAAGGCTAGAGGCAGTGGAGATGTCATGTCTGAGGGCAATGTGTAGTGTGAATATAATGCAGATAATTCGTAGTTTGGAAATTAGGAGGAGGTGCTGGATTACCCAGACTATTATCCAGAGGACTGAGGAGGGGTTGTTGAGGTGGTTCGGACATGTAGAGAGAATGGAACGAAACAGAATGACTTCGAGAGTGTATAAATCTGTAGTCGGGGGAAGGCGGAGTAGGGGTCGGCCTTGGAAAGGATGGAGGGAAGGGGTAAAGAAGGTTTTGTATGCGAGGGGCTTGGACTTCTAGCAAGTATGCGTGAGCGTATTTGATAGGAGTGAATGGAAACAAATGGTTTTTAAAACTTGACGTACTGTTGGAGTGTGAGCAAAGTTACATTTGTGAAGGGATTCAGGGAAACCGGCAGGCCGGACTTGAGTCCTGGAGATGGGAAGTACAGTGTCTGTACTCTGAAGGAGGGGTGTTAATGTTGCAGTTTTATAACTGTAGTGTAAAGCACCCTCTGGCAAGACAGTGATGGAGTGAATGATGATGAAAGTATTTCTTTTTCGGGTCACCGGCCGATGTGTTAAATAAATAAATAAATAAATATATATATGATATATATATATATATATATATATATATATATATATATATATATATATATATATATATATATATATATATATATATATATATATGTCATGCCGATTAGGTAAAACTTGCGATTTTGGCTTAAATAGCAACGCTCACCTTGCCATATAAGACAAGTGAAAATTTGTGTATGCAATAATTTCGCCAAAATCATTCTGAACATAACGAAAAAAATATATTTCAATGTGTTTGTTTATTATTAAATTAATGTTAACGTATCTAAAATATATTTAGTTGGGTTAGGCTAAATTAAATTGGGCTTGTTGTAATAAGGTTAGGTAGGTTTTCAAAGTTTCTCTTGGTACAAAATTATAAATTTTTACATTAACATAAATGAAAAAAATATATCTTTAAACGTATAAGAGAAAATTTTAGAAAGGAATTAATTTGAAATGAGTTCTTGCTAATTGACCAGTTTTACCTAATCGGCACGACTATATATATATATATATATATATATATATATATATATATATATATATATATATATATATATATATATGTCATTAACGAAACTGCGGTTGGCCGAGACTCGAACCCACATCACCTTTTCCCGCCTTGTGGGAACCAGACAACTTTGTGATGCTCTAACCACGAATCCTAGCTCTGAGCTTACCATGACCATGTGTGTCCTCGGAACATGAAGGAAGCCTAGTTTACTAAGCTCAAGTTTTTTCAATCACGAACGTTGTCTGGCCTCCCACGGGGCGGGACAAGGTGGCGCAGGATCAAGTATCAGCCAGCCGCAGTTTGTTAATGACTCAAAATCACTTGTTTCATGGTTATAGTAGGGGGGTGCAGGAGGAAAGAGAAGTGATTGGTGAACGGTGTGATAAAAGAGAAAAAAGGTCACATATAAGACATTTTTACAGAGCAGAAGTGGTATAAGAAGAGTGGAGAGTATAGAGAGTAAAAGAGAGGCGAAGAGAGTTGTGATAGAGTGGAAAAAGAAGCAAATGATGGAGTGGGTGAGGCACTGTCAACAAATTTTGCTGAGAATAAGACAAATTTTTGGAGTTAAATTTTTTAGAAGGGACTTAATTTTTAAATGAGTTCTTGCTGATTGACCAATTTTACCTATACGGCAAGACATTATAAATATATATATATATATATATATGTCGTGCCGATTAGGTAAAACTGGTCAATTAGCAAGAACTCATCTAAAATTAAGTCCTTTCTAAAATTTTCTCTTATACGTTTAAAGATATATTTTTTTAATTTATGTTAATGTAAGAATTTATAATTTTGTACCAAGAGAAACTTTGAAAACCTACCTAACCTTATTACAAAAGGCGCAATTTAATTTAGCCTAACCCAACTAAATATATTTTACATACGTTAACATTAATTTAATAATAAACAAACACAATGAAATATATTTTTTTCGTTATGTTCAGAATGATTTTGGCGAAATTATTGCATACACAAATTTTCACTTGTCTTATATGGCAAGGTGAGCGTTGCTATTTAAGCCAAAATCGCAAGTTTTACCTAATCGGCACGACATATATATATATATATATATATATATATATATATATATATATATATATATATATATATATATATATATATATATATATATATATATATATATATATATATACATTCATACATACATACATGCGCAACGGTAACAGCAGTACTTCCTGCATTTAGTGTTTTCTGGCTATTCATTGGAACTTGGTCCGAGAAAAGCGAGATGAATTTCATAACTTCGTAAGTTAATTTTAAAGTGCTGGTTTTGCTAGAAGCCTTTGAGGGGCAGCCGAGCCTGGTGACCCAGTCATGTCATGTTCCCAGAAGATAACTGCAAACACAGTGGGAAGAAAATCATGCTGCTCTATTGCACTTTATACACTTTGCAAATGTTGATGGAGGGAATAAACGTGCAATCAAAATATATCATTTGTGTTTACCTTTGCCTTTTAATGCTTGATTAGTTATCTGGAGACTTTATTGATGGTCAGGTACAACAAGCCTTTCTTCGTGTTCATGAGTTTATAATACCTGGTGAAGGGTGAACCTTGGTGTAGGTAACTTCTATTGTAGGTGACCTCTAGTGTAGGTGACCCTTTGAGTGGGTGACTCCTGGTGTAGGTGACTCCTAATGCAGTTAACCCCTGCTCTAGGTGATTTATGGTGTAGGTGACCAGTGATTTAGTTGACCCCCTGGGGTTGGTGTAGCTGTCCCTTGACGTAGATCTCCCCTTGTGTAGCTGACCCCTGATGTAGCTATCCCGTGGTGTAGCTGACTCCTGGTGTAGCTATCCCCTGGTGTAGCTGTCCCATGGTGTAGCAGACCCCTGGTGTAGCTGACCCCTGGTGTAGCTGACCCCTGGTGTAGCTGTCCCCTGGTGCAGCTGACCCATGGTGTAACTGACCCATGGTGTAGCAGACCCCCTGGTGTAGCAGACCCCTGGAGCAGCTGACCCCTGGTGTAGCTGTTCTCTGGTGTAACTGTCCAGTGGTGTAACTATCCACTGGTGTAACTGTCCAGTGGTGTAGCTGTCCACTGGTGTAACTGTCCAGTGGTGTAGGTGTCCCCTTGTGTAGCTAACCCCTGGTGTAGCTGTCCCTTGGTGTTCATGACCCCTAGGGTAGCTGTCCCCTGGTGAAACTGACCCCTGGTATAGTTGTGCCCTTGAGTAGCTGACCCCTGGTGTAGCTAACCTCTGGTATAGCTGTCCTCTTGTGTAGATGTCTCCTGGTGTAGCTGTCCCCTGGTGTAGCTGACCCCTGGTGTAGCTGAGCCCTGGTATATCTGTCCCCTGGTGTAGCTGTCCCTGGTATAACTGTCCCCTGGTATAGCTGTCCCCTGGTGTAGCTGTCCCCTGGTGTAGCTGACTCAAGGTGTAGCTGTCCCCTGGTGTAGATGTCCCCTGGTGCAGCTGTCCCCTGGTGTAGATGTCCCCTGGTGTAGCTGACTCAAGGTGTAGATGTCCCCTGGTGTAGATGTCCCATTGTGTAGCTGACCCATATTGTAGCTGACTCAAGGTGTAGATGTCCCCTGGTGCAGCTGACCCCTGGTGTAGCTGACCCCTGGTGTATCTGACCCCTGGTGCAGCAGTTCCCTGGTGTAGCTTTCCACTGGTGTAGCTTTCCCTTGGTGTAGCTGTCCCCTGGTGTAGCTGACCTCTGGTGTAGCTGAGCCCTGGTATAGCTGTCCCCTGGTGTAGCTGACCCCTGGTATAGCTGTCCCCTGGTGTAGCTGTCCCCTGGTATAGCTGTCCCCTGGTGTAGCTGTCCCCTGGTGTAGCTGACCCCTGGTATAGCTGACTCCTGGTATAGCTGTCCCTTGGTGTAGCTGTCCTCTGGTGTAGCTGACCAATGGTGTAGCTGACCTCTGGTGTAGTGTCCACTGGTGTAGCTGATCCCCGGTGTAGCTGACCTCTGGTATAGCTGTCCCCTGGTGTAGCTGTCCCCTGATGTAGCTGTCCCCTGGTGTAGCTGACCTCTGGTGTAGTGTCCCCTGGTGTAGCTGATCCATGGTGTAGCTGACCTCTGGTACAGCTGACCCCTGGTGTAGCTGACCCCTGGTGTAGATGTTCCCTGGTGTAGATGACCCCTGTTGTAGCTGACCCCTGGTGTAGATGTTCCCTGGTGTAGATGACCCCTGGTGTAGCTGACCAATGGTGTAGCTGACCTCTGGTGTACATGACCCCTGGTGTAGCTGACCTTTGGGATGGCTGACCCCTGGTGTAGCTGTTATCTGGTGTAGCTGAGTCCTAGTGTAGCTGAGCCCTGGTGCAGATGTCCCATGGTGTAGCTAACCCCTGGTGCAGCAGTTCCCTGGTGTAGCTTTCCCTGGTGTTGCTGTCTCTTGGTGAATGGTGTAGCTGTCCCTTGGTGTAGCTTACCACTGGTGTAGCTGTCCCCTGGTGTAGCTGTCCCCTGGTGTAGCTGTCCCCTGGTGTAGCTGACCCCTGGTGTAGCTGTCCCTGGTAACTGTCCCTGGTATAGTGTCCCTGGTGTAGCTGTCCCTGGTGTAGCTGACTCTGTAGCTGTCCCTGGTGTAGTCCCGTGCAGCTGTCCCTGTGTAGATGTCCCCTGGTGTAGCTGACTCAGGTGTAGATGTCCCCTGGTGTAGATGTCCATGGTGTAGCTGACCCTGTAGCTGACTGGTGTAGATGTCCCTGGTGCAGCTGACCCCGGTGTAGCTGACCCTGTGTAGCTGACCCTAGTGCAGCAGTTCCCTGTGTAGCTTCACTGTGTAGCTTCCCTGGTATAGCTGTCCCTGGTATAGCTGCCCCTGGTGTAGCTGTCCCCTGGTATAGCTGTCCCCTGGTATAGCTGTCCTGGTATAGCTGCCCCTGTGTAGTGTCCCCGTGTAGCTGACCCTGGTGTAGCTGACTCCTGGTATAGCTGTCCCTGGTGTAGCTGCCCTGGTGTAGCTGACCCTGGTGTAACTGACCTCTGGTATAGCTGTCCCTGGTGTAGCTGTCCCTGATGTAGCTGTCCCCTGGTGTAGCTGACCCTGGTGTAGTGTCCATGGTGTAGCTGATCCATGGTGTAGCTGACTCTGGTACAGCTAACCCTGGTGTAGCTGACCCCTGGTGTAGATGTTACCTGGTGTAGATGACCCTGTTGTAGCTGACCCTGGTGTGATGTTCCTGGTGTAGCTGACCCTGGTGTAGTGAACCCTGGTGTAGCTGACCTCTGGTGTACTGAACCTGGTGTAGCTGACCCTGTGTAGTTGAACCCTGTGTAGCTGAACCCTGTGTAGCTGACCCTGTGTGTACCTTGAACCCTGGTGTAGGTGACCCTGGTGTAGCTGAACCCTGGTGTTAGTGACCCTGTGTAGTGACCCCTGGTGTAGCTGACCCTGGTGAGCTGACCTCTGGTGTAGTGTCCCTGGTGTAGCTGATCCATGGTTTAGCTGACCTCTGGTACAGCTGACCCCTGGTGTAGCTGACCCCTGGTGTTGATGTTCCCTGGTGTAGATGACCCCTGTTGTAGCTGACCCCTGGTGTAGATGTTCCCTGGTGTATATGACCCTGTGTTGCTGACAATGGATGACCTGGTACTGACCCTGGTGTAGCTGACGTTTGGGATGGCTGACCCCTGGTGTAGCTGTTATCTGGTGTAGCTGAGCCCTGGTGTAGCTGAGCCGTGGTGCAGATGTCCCATGGTGTAGCTAACCCCTGGTGCAGCAGTTCCCTGGTGTAGCTTTCCCCTGGTGTTGCTGTCTCTTGGTGAATGGTGTAGCTGTCCCTTGGTGTAGCTTACCACTGGTGTAGCTGTCCCCTGGTGTAGCTGTCCCCTGGTATAGCTGTCCCCTGGTGTAGCTGTCCCCTGGTGTAGCTGATCCCTGGTGTAGCTGACCCTGGTGTAACGTGTCCCTGGTATAGCTGTCCCCTGGTGTAGCTGCCCTGGTTAGCTGACCCTGGTGTAGCTGTCCCTGGTGTAGCTGACTTCCCTGGTGTAGCTGTCCCCTGGTGTAGCTGTCCCCTGGTGTAGCTGACCCCTGGTGTAGTGACCCCTGGTGTAGCTGTCCCTGGTGTAGGCTGACCCTGGTGTAGCCTGACCTCCTGTGTAGTGACCCTGGTGAGCTGACCCCAGTGTGCTCTGGTAGCTGACCCCTGGTGTAGTTGAACCCTGGTGTAGCTGAACCCTGGTGTAGATTGAACCCTGGTGTAGCTGACCTCTGGTGTAGCTGAACTCTGATGTAGCTGACCCCTAGTGTAGTTAAACCCTCGTGTAGCTGACCCCTGGTGTAGCTGACCCCTTGTGTAGCTGAATCCTGGTGTAGCTGAACCTTGGTGTAGTTGAACCCTGGTTTAGTTGAACCCTAGTGTAGGTGACCCCTGGTGTAGCTGAACCCTGGTGTAGCTGACCCCTGCTGTAGCTGACCCCTAATGTAGCTGACCCCTGGTGTAGCTGACCTCTGGTGTAGTGTCCTGGTGTAGCTGATCCTAGGTTTAGCTGACCTCTGGTACAGCTGACCCCTGGTGTAGCTGACCCCTGTGTAGATGTTCCTGGTGTAGATGACCCTGTTGTAGCTGACCCTGGTGTAGATGTTCCTGGTGTAGATGACCCCCGGTGTAGCTGACCTGGTGTAGCTGACCTTGGGATGGCTGACCATGTAGTGACCTGGTGTAGCTGACCCTGGGGTAGCTGACCCTGGTGAGTGATCCTGGTGTAGTTGAACCCTGGTGTAAGTTGACCCTCTAGTGTAGGTGACCCCTGGTGAGGTCTCTGTGTGGATACCCTGTGTAGTGACCCTGTGTAGCTGACCCTGGTGTAGCTGACCCTGGTGTAGCTGACCCTTGTGTATGTGTCCCTGTGTAGGTGACCCTGTTGGTGAGGTGACCCTGGTGTAGGTGACCCTGGTGTAGGTGACCCTGGTGTAGGTGACCCTGGTGTAGGTGACCCTGGTGTAGGTGACCCTTGTGTATGTGTCCCCTTGTGTAGGTGACCCTGGTGTAGGTGACCCTGGTGTAGGTGACCCTGGTGTAGGTGACCCTGGTGTAGGTGACCCTGGTGTAGGTGACCCTGGTGTAGGTGACCCTTGTGTATGTGTCCCCTTGTGTAGGTGACCCTGGTGTAGGTGACCCTGGTGTAGGTGACCCTGGTGTAGGTGACCCTGGTGTAGGTGACCCTTGTGTATGTGTCCCCTTGTGTAGGTGACCCTGGTGTAGGTGACCCTGGTGTAGGTGACCCTGGTGTAGGTGACCCTTGTGTATGTGTCCCCTTGTGTAGGTGACCCTGGTGTAGGTGACCCTGGTGTAGGTGACCCTGGTGTAGGTGACCCTGGTGTAGGTGACCCTGGTGTAGGTGACCCTGGTGTAGGTGACCCTGGTGTAGGTGACCCTTGTGTAGGTGACCCCTGGTGTAAGTGACCCCTGCTGTGAATGACCATTGGTTTAATTGAAATATAATTTTTTGTAGATCAGGACAACAATAAGCTGTGCACTACAAAAGTCACTAGTGACATGGTTCTCAACCTAGAATAGATAGATTAAAACCTAGCAGATTCCTGGGCCTTGATGAACTGTTCTCGAGGTTTATAAAGGAATGTAAGAACAAACGTAGCAAACCATTGGCTACTTTTTCCAACATATAACTACCATGTTAGGTAAAACGACACAAGTGCAACTAATGCGACATTTTATTGTGCCATATTAGTTGCAATTGTGTCCTCTTACCCAACATAGTGTCGGTAATGCTATCAACATTAATACATATCACTTCCAACTGGTATAGAGTCGGATAAGTGGAAAATGACAAATGTGATACGTATCTGCGAAGCAGGAGACAGGTCCTTAGCTTCGAATTATAGACCAATTGACCTAAACTACATTGTGGGGAAAATTTTTGGCATCAATAATTGCAAAAGCTATTCGAAACCACCTTGAAAGACATAAATTGATCAAAGAATATCAGCACGATTTTACAAAGGGGCGTTACTGCCTTACGAATTCACTTTTTTGACTAAGTTTTTTGAGGAGGTAGATGATGATAATGAATAAGATATAGTGTATATGGACTTCAGAACAGTTTTTGACAGAGTTCCACATCGGAGATTGAGGAAAGTAGAGGCTCACGGAATAGGAGAATTTTTTTCATGGATAAATGCGTGATTGACAGACGACAGAGTTTGCATAAATGTGAGAAATAAGAGTGAGGACGCACCACAAGTGGTGTTCCACAGGAGTTAGTGATGAGCTCTTTGTTGTTCACTATATACATAAATGACATAGATGATAGAGTAAATAACAACATAAGGGAGATTTCGGATACCAAAACAGGCTGTCGGATTAATCTCTTGCGAGACCACTGCATCAGTCTCTGGCGAGACCACTGCATCAGTCTCTAACGAGACCACTGCATCAGTCTCTGGCGAGACCACTGCATCAGTCTCTGGCGAGACCACTGCATCAGTCTCTGGCGAGACCACTGCATCAGTCTCTGGCGAGACCACTGCATCAGTCTCTGGCGAGACCACTGCATCAGTCTCTGGCGAGACCACTGCATCACGGCGAGACCACTGCATCAGTCTCTTGCGAGACCACTGCATCAGTCTCTGGCGAGACCACTGCATCAGTCTCTGGCGAGACCACTGCATCAGTCTCTGGCGAGACCACTGCATCAGTCTCTGGCGAGACCACTGCATCAGTCTCTGGCAAGACCACTGCATCAGTCTCTGGCGAGACCACTGCATCAGTCTCTGGCGAGACCACTGCATCAGTCTCTGGCGAGACCACTGCATCAGTCTCTGGCGAGACCACTGCATCAGTCTCTTTCAAATGGTATATATTCTTAAGAATATGGTGTAGAGTATATTACCTTAAGTACCCATAGTACCGTATGTATCTTATGCATAGAATTATAATGAGAATAATATATATAAAATAATAACTCCAAGACACCTAGACACATTTTTTGTTATTAAAGTTCTCAACTTTTATTTGGTTGGTTTGTATTCATCCAGTTGTAATCCAAAAATCACTATTGAGAAGCCAAATAATATGCAGGAGAACTGCACCAGAATAATAACTAACAAACTGTTACAAAACCAGAAACAGGTTAGATACTAGAGTGGGATTAATAACTTGACGTGGCATTCTCTGGAGATATCTTAACTATTAGACATCGCACTTTGTAACAGTGACCCCTTTTGTAGGAAATTCTGGTGTAGGTAACACCTGGTGCCTGTAAGTGACCACTGGTGTATGTGACCCTGGTGTAGGTGACCTCTGCAAGGCGTCACTTCTCGTTAGAGTTCGTAATCAGGAACGGAATTTAATTATCCTCTTTGAGGTGAAGCGGCGGCTTGCAACCACCACCACTATCACCGCCACGACCTACACCACCACCACTATCACCGCCACGACCTACACCACCACCACTATCACCGCCACGACCTACACCACCACTATCACCGCCACGACCTACACCACCACCACTATCACCGCCACGACCTACACCACCACCACTATCACCACCACGACTTACACCACCACCACTATCACCGCCACGACCTACACCACACCACCACCACTATCAACCTGGAGCCAGCAGCAATACACCATAACATCGTGAGCACATAAGCCAGTTTTAACATTCTTCTTCAACAAATATAATTAACTGAAGGCATTGTAAGCCTAATTTAGGCTATGAACTTGATCAATTTTGAACCGGTATTAAGCATCGCCTCTTTCCTGAGAAGCTTCGTTGGAAATGTAGTTCAGAGAGTGACCTAAGCTGCCTTGTTGTCACCTTTCTGGTAAGACAGGGACTGGCTGCATGACGGTGCAAGTGTTTTTTTTATTTTTCAGGTCACCCTACGTAGGTTGGAGATGGCCATTTTCTTTATTTATTTATATACAGTCAGGCCACGCTTTACAGCGCTTAGCTTTACAGTATTTCGCTAATACGGCGGTTCACAATCATACCCATTCTTCATATATATAGACTTCCTACAATAAATATATTCACAGCTCACTATAAGCTAAGGACGAAAATATTTTAATGTAAGTAATGTGTGTACTCTATATGTATTATACATATATATATATATATATATATATATATATATATATCATTCTGAACCTAACGAAAAATATATATTTCATTGTGTTTCTTTATTATTAAATTATTGTCAAGTTATCTAAAATATATTTAATTGGATTAGGCTTAATTAAATTGCGCTTGTAATGAAATCACGAAACAAGTGATTTTGAATCATTAACAGATCAGCGGCTAGCCAGGACTCGACCCTGCGACACCATGCCCAGCCCTGTGAGAGCAGGACAACGTACGCATCTCTCTATTCACTGGACTAACAATTCTCAAACACCATGTGTGTGTGTTTACTCACCTAGTTGTGGTTGCAGGGGTCGATTCATTGCTCCTGGACCTGCCTCTTCACTGGTCGCTATTAGGTCACTCTTCCTGCTCCATGAGTTTTATCATAACTCTTCTTAAAGCTATGTATGGATCCTCCCTCCACTACATCGCTTCCCAAACTATTCCACTTCCCGACCACTCTGTGACTGAAGAAATACTTTCTAACATCCCTGTGATTTATCTGAGTCTTTAACTTCCAACTGTGACCCCTTGTTGCTGTGTCCCATCTCTGTAACATTCTGTCTCTGTCCACCTTGTCGATTCCCCTCAGTATTTTATATGTCGTTATCATATAATCCCTATCTATCCTGTCCTCCAGTGTCGTCAGGTCGATTTCCCTTAACCTCTCCTCGAAGGATATGCCCCTTAGCTCCTGGTACTAGTCTTGTTACAAACCTTTGAACTTTCTCTAGTTTCCTTACGTGCTTGACTAGGTGTGGGTTCCAAGCTGGTGCTGCATACAGGGTCCTGAATGATTCCTTATTAAGATGTCGGAATGCTGCTCTTAGCTTTGCTAGACGCTCGTATGCCGCAGCAGTTATTTGGTTGATTTGCACCTCAGGAGATGTGTCCGGTGTTATTCTTAATCCAAGATCTTTTTCCTTGAGTGAGGTTTGTAGTTTCTGGCCCCCTAGACTGTACTCCGTCAGCGGTCTTCTTTGTCCTTCCCCAATCTTCATGACTTTGCACTTGGTGGGGTTGAACTCCAGGAGCCACTTTCTGGACCAGGCCTGCAGCCTGTCCAGATCTCTGTAGTTCTGCCTGGTCCTCGTCCGATTGAATTCTTCTCATCAACTTCACATCATCTGCAAACTGGGACACCTCTGAATCTATTCCTTCCGTCATGTGGTTCACAAATACCAGAAACAGCACCGGTCCTAGACCTGACCCCTGTGGAACCCCGCTCGTCACAGGCGTCCACTCCGACACCTCGTCACATACCATGACTCGCTGTTGTCTTCCTGACAGGTAATTCCTGGTCCATTGCAGTGTCTTCCCTGTTGTCCCTGCTTGGTCCTCCAGCTTTTGCAAACGCCTTTTACAGTCAAAGAAAATGCAATCTACCCAATCTCTCTCTTGTCGTACTGCTGTCACCCTGTTATAGATCTCCAGTAGGTTTGTGAAACAGGATTTCACGTCCCTGAAACCGTGCTGGCTTTCGTTGATAAGCTCATTCCTTTCTATGTGCACCACCACTCTCCTCTTGGTAATCTTTTCCATGACTTTGCATACTATACATATAAGTGACACGTGTGTAGTTTAATTCTTCGTGTCTGTCTATTTTTTTTAAAAATTGGGAATACATTTGCTGTCTTCCATACCTCAGGTAGTCGCTCTGCTTTGATAGATGTGTTGAAGATTGTTGTTAGTGGTACACATAGCGCCTCTGCTCCCTCTCTCAGGACCCATGTAGAGAAGTTATCTGGCCCCATCGCCTTTGAGGTATCTAGTTCGCTTAGCAGCCTCTTCACCTCCTTGGTTGTATTTATTGTGTCTATCACTTGATGATGTACCCCAACTCTCCGTCTTTCTAGAGTCTCTTTTGTCTCCTCTGTGAACACTTCTTTGAATCTCAAGTTGAGTTCCTCACATACTTCACGATCATTTCTTGCTATCTGTCCTCCTTCCTTCCTCAGCCTGATTACCCGGTCCTTGACTGTTGTTCTACTCCTGATGTGGCTGTACAACAGCTTCGGGTCAGATTTGGCTTTCGCTGCTTTGTCATTTTCATATTGTTGTTTGGCCTCCCTTCTTACCTGCGCATATTCATTTCTGGCTCTACGACTGCTCTCCTTATTCTCCTGGGTCCTTTGCTTTCTATTCCTCTTGCATTCTCTAGCACACTTGGTTTTGGCCTCTCTACACCTTTGGGTGAGCCAAGGACTTTCTCGTTATTTCTGTTACCCTTGGGCACAAACCTCTCCTCAGCTTCCTTGCATATCGTTGTCACACATTCCATCATCTCGTTTTCTGACTTCCCTGACAGTTCTCTGTCCCACTGAACCCCATGCACGAAATTCTTCATGCCTGTGTAGTTCCCTCTCTTGTAGTTTGGCTTCATTCATCCTGCCCTTCCTGCTTCCCTCTCCACTTGTAACTCTACTATATATTCGAAGCTCAGAACCATGTGGTCACTGGCCCAGAGGGGTCTTTCATATATGATGTCCTCAATATCTGCACTACTCAAGGTGAATACTAGGTCCAGTCTTGTTGGCTCATCCTCTCCTCTTTCTCTGGAAGTGTTCCTTACGTGTTGGTACATGAGGTTTTCCACTACCACCTCCATCATCTTAGCCCTCCACGTTTCTGGGCCCCCATGTGGCTCCAGGTTCTCACAGTCGATTTCCTTGTGATTGAAGTCACCCATAATCAGCAGCTTTGCCTTGCTTGCATGACCCCTTCTGGCCACTTCAGCAAGTGTGTCAACCATCGCTCTATTTCTCTCATCATACTCCTGCCTTGGCCTCCTGCTGTTCTGTGGTGGGTTATACATCACTGCAATTACTACCTTGGGACCTCCAGACTGAAGTGTTCCTATTATGTAGTTTCTTTCTTCTCCTCTGTCTACCGACTCCATCTCATCAAAATCCCATCGTTTTTTAATGAGCAGTGCCACTCCTCCACCCCCTCTGTTCCCTCTGTCTTTCCTCAGGATCTGATGTCCCGATCGAAAGATGGCATCTGTTATCATTCCTGTGAGCTTGGTTTCTGTGAGAGCTATGATGTCCGGTGATGCCTCTGACTCTTTCGTGCCACTTCTCCCACTTATTTGTTATTCCATCAGCATTGGTGTACCATACCTTCAGTTTCCTCTCAAACACTGTGTTCTGGGAGGTCTGTGACGGTGGGGGACCTGTCAGTGTGCTTTGGTATTCTACAGCATAGTGTGAGGTGGGGGCTGTAAGTGTGGATTGTGGTTTGTGTTGGGATAGTGTGTTTGGTTTTCGGGTTCTGGGGTTGGTTCTGTGTGTGCTTGTGCTTGTTGTTTTGCCCTCCTCTGGTTGTCCTCTGCTGAATTTGCCCTTGTCTCTTTTCCTAGCTCCTTTCACTTCTGTGTCCTCTTTCTCAGCTGCTGTCCTTCTGTTTTTGTTCAGTCTCAGTCTAGGAATACCCTCTTTTATGTTGACGATTCCTTCTGCCTTGGTTTCTCTTGCAGGATCCTGTTTCGCACTATTTCTGTCTTGAAGATCAGCTTGACCGGCTGAGTTCTTCCCTTCAAGTACCCCCGTATTCTCTGAAAATTTACTATCTCAGTCATATCTTCCTCGCCTATTACTTTGATAATGTTTTCAATCTCCTGTTTTTCTTTCCACTGTCTTTCATTGTGTGTTCTCACCTCGCTCTTCTGAAACCCATGAATGAACACTGACTTCTCCCTCTAATCCTCCCATTGCCTTTCCCTCTGTCACTGGGTCCCATTTGTACATGGCCATTGTGTCCCTTGTATTTTCCTGTAACTCTTGGTGGCATGGTCGCGCCTCTGCATGGGACGTATCCTCCTCTCCACCCTCCTTTACTATCCCTGCTCCCAACAGTGTGTGTGTGTGTTTGAGAGAGAGAGAGTGTGTGTGTGTGTCTGGGGTGGGTGGGGGTTGTGGGGGGTAATAAGGCACAAGGACAAAGAAACACAGATGATCAAGATGTTCAGTATATATTTTCTCTCAACTGTTGTCCTCTTTAGTAGATATAAGTGAGAGATAGAAATGAATTTATTTAGGGGTAGTGAGTCCTTCAGGCAAAAACAATAACATGTTAATATTCATGTCAGGGAGCACTTGAGTGTGCAGCATCAGGTCAGGGAGGAGGTGAGTGTGCAGCATGAGGTCAGGGAGCACTTGAGTGTGCAGCATGAGGTCAGGGAGGAGGTGAGAGTGCAGCATGAGGTCAGGGAGCAGGTGAGTGGCACCAGCTCCATCATACTTTACTACGATCTTGCAGTTGCTATGTCAACATTTTGATTTAGCTTCAGTGTTGGCAGGTAATTTTTAAGGGTGAAATCTGAAAGCACAACTGAGATGTTATGGTTAGGGGATTTGTCAGTTGGAGCTGATTCAGTGATTGATTTTTCTTCTGTAGGTGCAGTTAGATTTATGTTATAGAAGCAGGTTCCCAGTGACTATTATGACTGTTATTGTTCACATGTTGAAGGGTGGATGTAGTCTTTTGTTCGAAGTGATTTATCCCACTTGTGTTGCATGATCCTCGTTGATAACTAATTCCCCAGTTTATTAGAAGAGAGAAAATATTTATGTTAGTAAGTTTGTTGAGTCAAGTGTCTGTTCATTGCTGGAAAGGTACGATGAATTGTAGCTTGCTAGAGGGAATTGAGTTCTGTGAAACTGAGGTTTAATAATAGATGATATTGGCTTTCCTTTAACGTACTTTAATAAATCAGTCAGAATATTCTTGTTTGGAGAATTGTGATCTGAGGATGTCTTTTTCGTGGTCTAATTTCAGACATTCCAGACATTCGAATACCGTGAAGATATTTGTAAAAAGAAGGATTTTCGGAGGACACCCAGGCTCCGAATGTGACACATGTTTTATTGGAGAAACATACGATAATAAATGTTGCATTTATTAACATACATTTTGTGAACACAGGACACATGTACAACCCTAGGATTCATTATTGATGAAAAATTTCGCTTGTGCTGCAGACGTCATCAGCTGAAATACAGAGATGAATCACATACCTGGAGACGTCAGCGTTGGTGAGAGACAAGATGGACAGGTTGTATAATGTAATCGGTCCGGCATACATCCAGGAGAGAGACTTCTCTGTATTCGACTGTTGTGTTTACAGGTCAGTCGAAACGTTGAATGTCACGCAAAAATTCGCCAAATCTGTTTCGTCCATTAACACTTAAAACTGCCTTATGCACAGACAATTTGATCTGTCTTATTTAGACAAATTTGCCTTTTTTTAAGGACAGTTAAATCTGCCTAACTAACAGACACTTAGAACATAATGTGGCCTTTATTGAGGTAAATCCTTCCCGTCTACCAGTCTCTCCGCTCCGTCTTCAGCATTCAATTTATCATTCATATCTTTAATGGTCTCTTCATCTGTTCCTTCACATCCTTCGTCTTCACTGCCCTCATACTTTCTCCTTATCTTCGATACCTATCATTCATTCCTTTATCTCCCCTCTACCTCAACATTCCTCCCAGGGGAGATCTGAGAGACTTTGATGAAGCTATTAACAAACTTGTTATCTCTTCCCACCAGATGTAGAGTTAAACCAATACCATCACCTGCCATCACCTGCCTTCACTCCCCTCTACCATCTCCTGCATTTAATTTGCCTTTACTTGCCATCAGCTGCCTTCACCTATCATCAACTACATTCACCTGTCATTACCTGCCTTCACTCCCCTCTGCCATCACCTTCCTTCACTCCTCCTGCCATCACCTGCCTACACTCCCCTCTACCCTCACCTGCCTCCCCCCTCCTCTGCTGTGCCACACTCACTCAAGCATGTTAACATAATCATTCATCTTGACTGTGGAGTGCTGACGCCGGAGAGAAGAGGCAGTTATCTTGACTGTGGAGTGCTGACGCCGGAGAGAAGAGGCAGTTATCTTGACTGTGGAGTGCTGACGCCGGAGAGAAGAGGCAGTTATCTTGACTGTGGAGTGCTGACGCCGGAGAGAAGAGGCAGTTATCTTGACTGTGGAGTGCTGACGCCGGAGAGAAGGGGCAGTTATCTTGACTGTGGAGTGCTGACGCCGGAGAGAAGAGGCAGTTATCTTGACTGTGGAGTGCTGACGCCGGAGAGAAGGGGTAGTTATCTTGACTGTGGAGTGATGACGCCGGAGAGAAGAGGCAGTTATCTTGACTGTGGAGTGCTGACGCCGGAGAGAAGGGGCAGTTATCTTGACTGTGGAGTGCTGACGCCGGAGAGAAGAGGCAGTTATCTTGACTGTGGAGTGCTGACGCCGGAGAGAAGAAGCAGTTATCTTGACTGAGCTCAGGGGACCACATTAACAACCTCATTCAAGAGGCAATGATCAGGGGAACCCTAACTGTGGAAATAAATGCAAGCGTAGAAAAACTCTCCAAATAGTGTATCACCTATGTGTCACAGTATAGCATAGGGGAATGTTGTACAGGTGTGTTACAGGTGCTGAATAGGTGATTCACAGGTGTGGTATAGGTGTGTTACGGGTGTTGAACGTATAGGTGTGTCACACCTCCCTGGAAGCTAAAGTCTCGACGCCCTGGACCACAACACATGACTTAAAGTGTCCATTGAGAACGCTAGAGATGTTTTCCGTAGAGCCAGACACATTCAGGAAGGTATAACGTCTTATGCCAAGGTGGTGTAGTGCTTTAGGGCGTCGAGAGTTTAGCTAGCTTCCCAGGAGGTTTAGCTAGCTTCCCAGGAGGTTTAGCTAGCTTCCCAGTAGGTTTAGCTAGCTTCCCAGTAGGTTTAGCTAGCTTCCCAGGAGGTTTAACTACCTTACCAGGAGGTTTAGCTATCTTCCCAGTAGGTTTAGCTAGCTTCCCGGGAGGTTTAGCTAGTTTCCCAGGAGGTTTAGCTAGCTTCCCAGGAGGTTTAGCTAGCTTCCCAGTAGGTTTAGCTAGCTTCCCAGTAGGTTTAGCTAGCTTCCCAGGAGGTTTAACTACCTTCCCAGGAGGTTAAGCTAGCTTCCCAGTAGGTTTAGCTAGCTTCCCAGGAGGTTTAGCTAGCTTCCCGGGAGGTTTAGCTAGCTTCCCAGGAGGTTTAGCTAGCTTCCCAGGAGGTTTAGCTAGCTTCCCAGTAGGTTTAGCTAGCTTCCCAGGAGGTTTAGCTAGCTTCCCAGGAGGTTTAACTACCTTCCTGGGAGATTTACCAAGATTCCCGAGTTCAAATTCTGCAGTTCCAATGTGTTCTTTCTTTCACAACACTTGTTTTCGTGGATGCATTATCTAACTATATATAATATATATATATATATATATATATATATATATATATATATATATATATATATATAAAACACTGATCTCTGGCGATCGGAGACTCGAACCTACGAACCTCATGACGGTACGCAGTGCTTTGCCGACCGTACCACACTGGTCCAATACCTTGGCATCCAGCTTCGCTAGATGTTATCCAGCAGCCAGCTCAGGGAGGAGGCTTACAGCTTCATCTCATCCCCTGCATGCATCGACACACTAGAGATTTGTGAATATTTCGCCTGCTCTTGCGAATTCCTAGCATTGTAAAAATCTCTAGTGTGTCGATGCATGCAGGGATGAGATGAAAAGCTGTAAGCCTCCTGCCTGAAAGCTGGCTGCTTGGAATAACATCTAGCGAAAGCTGGATGCCAAGGTATTGGACCAGTGTGGTACGGTCAACAAAGCACTGCGTACCTTGTCATGAGGTTCGTAGGTTCGAGTCTCCGTCGGCCAGAGATCAGTGTTTGTGAATATTTCGCCTGCTCTTGCGAATTCCTAGCATATATATATATATATATATATATATATATATATATATATATATATATATATATATATATATATATATATATATATATGTATATACTATTCTCAGCTGTCGTATCTGAGCGCCTCTGCAAAGACAGTGATTATGTATGAGTGTGGTGAAAGTGTTGAATGATGATGAAAGTATTTTCTTTTTGGGGATTTTCTTTCTTTTTGGGTCACCCAGCCTCGGTGGGAGACGGCCGACTTGTTGAAAAAAAAAATATATAATGTATATATATATAAATAAATAAATATATATATATATTTTTTTTTTTAATTATATATAGGGAGGTACCACCTCTAGAACTTGCTGGGGACCCTCATCCTCAGAGAAGACAATAAACGTACCTCAGGGAAAACTCGGGGTTCTCCCCGGAGCTGTTTGAATATTTTCTTCTCCTACCACTCCCTATATATATTGAATGAGTGCTTTATTAATAAACGGAATACATTGACAGAAAACACAAACATGAACATGAATACATTGGTACAATATATCAAAGATTATGAATATCTTCCAGCTCCTCCGAAGCCGGACGCGAGCCCAGTACGCAGCATGCATTTCCCCTCTGGATGGCCATGCTGAGGCGCTGGAACATGAAAGTGGCTGCCCTTGGGTCCCTGGTGGTGTCGATGAGTCTGGAACCCAGTTCTTTAAGGAAACGTGTTGCATTTTTTCCCCATGATCCCAAGGTCTCTGATCCCACTGGGACTAATTGATACTGTTGGCTTATGTCCCTGTACTTGCCGATCTTGTACGCCTCCCTGTGGTCAGCAGCTCCTCCCTGTCGCCCGACACTGTGATGGATATAGGTGTCAGCCAGTATATATATATATATATATATATATATATATATATATATATATATATATATATATATATATATATATATATATATATATAATATATATAATATATATATATTATATATACAAGTGGTATTGATCAATTACAACACTGCGACTAGCCAAGGACTCGAACCCATGTTGTTTTGGCACGCGTCAAGGTGAGCGAAAACCACATAATGCTCTAACCTACTGGACCAACAAATCCTACAAGAATCACAGACCCAGCAGAGCTAGGTGTTTTACCGTGATCCGAGGATATACGGTGGTGTGGATGCTTCTGTGCTACTTTCATTCTACTCCCCGTTTGGTGTACTAGCTTCAACGAGCAGTATTTTATATTAATGTAACCACGAACAAGTGGTCTTGATCAATAACAACACTGCGACTGCTCCAATGATCCTGGGGTCTTGAGGTCCTACCGCACCTCTCAAGCGTTCGGGGACAATCTACTTGACTAATCCACTGGAAGCCAAACACGAAGACAGAAATGCATGTAAAGCTACCTGCGTTGCTTTGCGCACCCCTATACCACCCACTCGAACTGGGAGGGTTGCCTGATCCTATTGTTGATCTTCCAGTGACAGATTCAGTGCCTTCTTAAAGATTGATCTCAGGAGTGAGTCACATTCGTTGAGTATTGGGTTGTCAAAAGAGGGTGATCACCTCAAGAAATGAGCCTTGGCAGAGTAAGGCACCTTGTGAAGAGATACAGGGCATCATGGGCATCGAGATCTCTTATTCTCTACTCCATTCTCTTCAGGTCATTCAGTTTGTCCTTGAGGACTGTGTCGATGGCTTGGTTACCCAGCGGTGCTCCCAAGAGGGTGCTCTTGGTTGGAGTGGTAGTAGAGACTTCAGGAAGGATTATTCTCGGTTTGTTGTAGGTCCTCTAGCATGGACTCTTCAGTACCTGCCAAAGTGCCATCATCCAGGTATTAGATGTTGAGATTGCTGCACAGGATGGAAGTTAGTTCTCTTACTGCCAAACAGAAGAGAAGTGGAGGGAATTTCGTTTTCGGCAAACAAAAGAATTGAGGTTTTGCTGTAGCCAGCTGAAATGAAGGGAAAAAGACTGGGGAACCGATCCCGAACGGCTGGCAAGACAACATCTCTTTTCACCATATTAAAGGCATTTCTAAAATCAAGTATCAAGATTTTTAAATACAACTTTGATATTAAAATTCTTAAGAAAGGAAGGCATATCGGTTTTTTCTTCAATGTTTTTGAGAGCTTTACGTATTTGTAGTCCAGAGTTCATAGATGAAGAAATCTCTAAAATTTATGAAATAGCTAATGATTTAAAATACCCAAGAAACATAATTGATAAATCTTTTAAAATAGCTAGGAATACTTTTTACAATCTAAAAAGGGACAACCAACCTTATTCAACCAAAAATATGTTGGTTCTCCCTTACCATGAAAACTTGGTTGATATGCCTTCCTTTCTTAAGAATTTTAATATCAAAGTTGTATTTAAAAATCTTGATACAGTAAAAAGACTTTTGATAAAAATTCCCCCAAAATGCTGACGGATGTGTCTATAAGATTCCCTGTAAAATATGCGATAAAGGTTATTATGGTCAAACTGGTAAAAGTCTTGAACTAAGATTAAAACAACATAAATATAGCATTAGAACTGGACAAGATTCTAATGCTCTATTTATTCATGTGAGAGATTTTAACCATCCAATTGATTTTCAAAATGCTGAGAAGGTTGTATCAAGCAAGTCCATGGTTGAGAGGAATATAATAGAATCATGTTTCATTAAAAGCAGTTTTGAAAATAATATGAATATTTCTTTTGGTTTATATAAATTGGATTCATTTATATTTAATAAAATTTGGGAAGAATTTAATGATAAATTGGACTAATCTTAATTCTTGGGAAGAGTTTTAGGTCCTTTCTTATTTTCCTCTTCACAGAGTCGTGTGATGTTACGCTACTGTGAGGTGTAGTCTTTGTTAGTGTGATGTGACTGTGAGGTGTAGTCTTGCCCCTTATATAAGCCCTCTTGTTATGTTTCCTTTTATAGTTCCTTGATAATGTGAGTAGTCACGAAAGCGCTTGGAATTCCTCTATTTTTTCATAGTGGTTTTCTTGCATATTTTGATATCACCTGTTTACTGTGATCTTTTTGCATATATATATATATATATATATATATATATATATATATATATATATATATATTATATATATATATATATATATATATATATATATATATATATAATATATATATTTATTATATATATTATATATATAGAGAGAGAGAGAGAGAGAGAGAGGTACCACCTTTGGAACTGGACTGGGGACCCTCATCCTTGGAGAAAAGAATAAACTTACTTCATGGAAAACTCGAGATTCTCCCAGAAATACAATAGGAAGTTGAACATACATAACATCTCGAAGCCTATATTTCAAATACTTCATCCAGCTTCTCAGCGGTGAGCCGCATACCCAGAATGCTGCAGGTTTTTATCCTCTGGATTGCAACACTGACTCGCTGAAAGAGGAAGCTGGCCATTCAGTGACTCTTGGTTTCTGTGATGAGTTTTTCACCCAGCTCTTTGAGGGACTTTAGAGCACACTCGCCCCATGCTCAAAGGGTTTCCGACCTTTTCGGGATGAAGTAATAGGAAGGGGGCAGGCCTTAATTTTTTTTATTTTCTGGCCCTTCCTGTAAGTGACGGCTCCACCCCTTTCAGCTTTAGAGTATAGCAGGTAGATGTCCGTCAAAGATAGCTAATGTAGTTCCTATATTCAAATCAGGGGATAAGTCAATTCCATCAAATTACCGTCCAATAAGCCTCACATCTATGGTAGGCAAATTGTTGGAATCGATTATAGCTGATATTATTAGAAGTCACCTTGAAGAACATAATTTGATTGATGAATCTCAGCATGGGTTCACGAGAGGTCGTTCCTGCCTAACAAATTTACTGACGTTTTTCAATAAAACATTTGAGGCAGTAGACAGTGATAAAGAATATGATATAGTTTACTTGGATTTCAGTAAGGCCTTCGATAGAGTACCTCACAAGAGACTCTTAAGAAAGGTGGCAGCTCATGGTATAGGAGGTAAAGTTCTAGCATGGATAGAGGCATGGCTTACCAATAGAAAGCAGAGAGTTTCCATTAATGGGGTCAAATCTGAATGGGGATTAGTCACTAGTGGCGTTCCACAAGGATCAGTTTTAGGCCCATTGTTGTTCATAATTTACATAAATGACCTTGATGAAGGAATTGCAAGTGACATGAGTAAATTTGCTGATGATACAAAAATAGGCCGTATGATTAATTCTGAGGAGGATACCAGTGAACTCCAGGAGGATTTGGACAAATTAATGTCTTGGTCTGAAAAGTGGCAGATGAAGTTCAATGTGGACAAGTGTAAGGTACTAGTCCTTGGTAATGAAAATATCCCTCGAATTTATAAACTAGGTGAAGTAGAGCTTGATCATACAGAATGTGAAAAAGACTTGGGAGTCATGGTAAGCAGGAATCTAAAGCCAAGACAACAGTGCCTAAGTGTGCGCAATAAGGCTAACAGATTACTAGGATTTATTTCAAGAAGTATAAGCAACAGAAGTCCAAAAGTTATTTTACAGCTCTATACATCACTAGTGAGACCTCATTTGGATTATGCAGCTCAGTTTTGGTCTCCTTACTACAGGATGGATATAGATTCATTGGAGAACATACAAAGAAGAATGACTAAAATGATTTACAGTATAAGAAATCTCCCGTATGAAGATAGACTTAGAGCGTTGAATCTCCACTCTCTGGAGAGACATAGAATGAGGGGAGATATCATCGAGGTGTACAAGTGGATGATGGGCATAAACAAAGGAGATATTAATAAAATACTGAGGATATCGAACCAAGTAAGAACCAGAAATAACGGATTTAAATTGGATAAATTTAGATTTAGAAAGGACATAGGCAAGTACTGGTTTTCGAACAGAGTTGTAGATGCGTGGAACAATCTTCCGAGTACTGTGATAGAGGCTAGGACCTTGGGTGGCTTTAAAAGAGATTGGACAAATATATGAGTGGGAGGGGCTGGGTTTGATTGGTGTCGTGAGTACGGGAATAAATTCTTAGGTAGTGGTGGTTTTGATATGGACCTGCCTTGTATGGGCCAGTAGGCCTTCTGCAGTGTTCCTCCATTCTTATGTTCTTATGTTCTGAACGAGGCTGCACAGGTGTAGTCCCAGGTAATCTGCTTACCATCCTTCCAGGGTAGCATAGTGGCTCCATCTGGACGCTTTTGGGTTCCGTCAGACGTCAGTATTTGGGGTTCCCGTTCAGCTGCACAACGGGCTGTGGCGAGACTTCTCTTGATGATGTCGTTGACCTCCTCATGTCTAGCGTAGTTTCCTTCTGATGTGTGACATAAGAGACCATTAAGTGCAAACCGATCAGCCGACGCCCTGCCGCAAATACACCTATGTTCGGTGAGTATGGGGACTGCTAGGCGAGGAACAACACCAATGCGAATGGCTAGTGGGTCGAGTCGAGTGCCCAGAGAGGAACTGGGAACAGCTAAAAGGAAATCTGAATGTGGTGCCTTCACCGCTAGGAGACGAGCTTCGTCATTTCGTGAAGCGTTGTTGAGCATTGTGTTGTTATTGAGAGATACGATCTGGGGACTGCTAAATAACTAAATCAATGTTAAATGACAGTTCGACACCTTACATAGTTTAAAAATATTTTCAGTAAACGTACACAATAAACGTACACTGTTAACGTACACTGTTAACGTACACTGTTAACGTACACTGTTAACGTACACTGTTAACGTACACTGTTAACGTACACATCAAACATACTCAACTAGCTCACGCACAAAAACATCCACAGGAAACATACTCAACAAACTTATACAACAAATGAACTCAACAAATATACAAAACAGACGCTGGAAAATGACAGGCATCACTAACATGCAAGAACAGCATACACAATGTAACATGACATGATTATACACTCGTCCCTGAGCCTGTCTCAACCACGTCCCTGAGCCTGCCTCAACCACGTCCCTGAGCCTGTCTCAACCACGTCCCTGAGCCTGTCTCAACCACGTCCCTGAGCCTTCCTCAACCACGTCCCTGAGCCTGTCTCAACAAAGTCCCTGAGCCTGTCTCAACCACGTCCCTGAGCCTGCCTCAACCACGTCCCTGAGCCTGCCTCAACCACGTCCCTGAGCCTGCCTCAACCACGTCCCTGAGCCTGTCTCAACCACGTCCCTGAGCCTGTCTCAACCACGTCCCTGAGCCTGCCTCAACCACGTCCCTGAGCCTGTCTCAACCACGTCCCTGAGCCTGTCTCAACCACGTCCCTGAGCCTGTCTCAACCACGTCCCTGAGCCTGTCTCAACCACGTCCCTGAGCCTGCCTCAACCACGTCCCTGAGCCTGTCTCAACCACGTCCCTGAGCCTGTCTCAACCACGTCCCTGAGCCTGCCTCAACCACGTCCCTGAGCCTGCCTCAACCACGTCCCTGAGCCTGCCTAAACCACGTCCCGGAACCTGCCTCAACCACGTCCCTGAGCCTGTCTCAACCACGTCCCTGAGCCTGTCTCAACCACGTCCCTGAGCCTGTCTCAAATACGTCCCTGAGCCTGTCTCAACCACGTCCCTGAGTGTCTCAACCACGTCCCTGAGTGTCTCAACCACGTCCCTGAGATTGTCTCAACCACGTCCTTGAGACTGTCTAAACCACGTCCCTGAACCTGTCTCAAACACGTCCCTGAGCCTGTCTCAACCACATCCCTGAGCCTGTCTCAACTACGTCCCTGAACCTGTCTCAACCACGTCCCTGAGCCTGTCTCAACCACGTCCCTGAACCTGTCTCAACCACGTCCCTGAGCCTGTCTCAACCACGTCCCTGAGCATGTCTCAATCTCGTCCCTGAGCCTGTCTCAACCACGTCCCTGAGCCTGTCTCAACCACGTCCCTGAGCCTGTCTCAACTACGTCCCTGAGCCTGCCTCAACAACGTCCCCGAGACTGTCTCAACCACGTCCGCGAGACTGTCTCAAACCACGTCCCTGAGCCTGTCTCAATTACGTCCGAGAGACTGTCTCAACCACGTCCCTGAGCCTGTCTCAACTACGTCCCTGATACTCTCTCAACCACGTCTCTGAGCTTGTCTTAACCACGTCCCTGAGCCTGCCTTAACCGCGTCCTTGAGCCTGCCTCAACCACGTCCCTGAGCCTGTCTCAACCACGTCCCTGAGCCTGCCTCAACCACGTCCCTGAGCCTGCCTCAACCACGTCCCTGAGCCTGTCTCAACCACGTCCCTGAGCCTGCCTCAACCACGTCCCTGAGCCTGCCTCAACCACGTCCCTGAGCCTGCCTCAATCACGTCCCTGAGCCTGTCTCAACCACGTCCCTGAGCCTGCCTCAACCACGTCCCTGAGCCTGTCTCAACCACGTCCCTGAGCCTGTCTCAACCACGTCCCTGAGCCTGTCTCAACCACGTCCCTGAGCCTGTCTCAACCACGTCCCTTAGCCTGCCTCAACCACGTCCCTGAGCCTGCCTCAACTACGTCCCTGAGCCTGTCTCAACCACGTCCCTGAGCCTGTCTCAACCACGTCCCTTAGCCTGCCTCAACCACGTCCCTGAGCCTGCCTCAACCACGTCCCTGAGCCTGCCTCAACCACGTCCCTGAGCCTGCCTAAACCACGTCCCTGAACCTGCCTCAACCACGTCCCTAAGCCTGTCTCAACCACGTCCCTGAGCCTGTCTCAACCACGTCCCTGAGCCTGTCTCAAATACGTCCCTGAGCCTGTCTCAACCACGTCCCTGAGTGTCTCAACCACGTCCTGAGTGTCTCAACCACGTCCCTGAGATTGTCTCAACCACGTCCTTGAGACTGTCTAAACCACGTCCCTGAACCTGTCTCAACCACGTCCCTGAGCCTGTCTCAACCACATCGCTGAGCCTGTCTCAACTACGTCCCTGAACCTGTCTCAACCACGTCCCTGAGCCTGTCTCAACCACGTCCCTGAGCCTGTCTCAACTACGTCCCTGAGCCTGTCTCAACCACGTCCTTGAGCCTGTCTCAACCACGTCCCTGAGCATGTCTCAATCTCGTCCCTGAGCCTGTCTCAACCACGTCCCTGAGCCTGTCTCAACCACGTCCCTGAGCCTGTCTCAACTACGTCCCTGAGCCTGCCTCAACCACATCGAGCCTGCCTCAACAACGTCCCCGAGACTGTCTCAACCACGTCCGCGAGACTGTCTCAAACCACGTCCCTGAGCCTGTCTCAATTACGTCCGAGAGACTGTCTCAACCACGTCCCTGAGCCTGTCTCAACTACGTCCCTGATACTCTCTCAACCACGTCTCTGAGCTTGTCTTAACCACGTCCCTGAGCCTGCCTTAACCGCGTCCCTGAGCCTGTCTCAACCACGTCCTTGTGCCGTGAAAGTTCTTTGTACACTCCAGGTCAACGTTTCGCCAACGCAGTGGGCTTTATCGAGTCACAGACAGATCTGTCTGTGACTCGATAAAGCCCACTGCGTGGGCGAAACGTTGTCAATAAAGGATCACATTATACTGCTTATGTGTTTATTTTTCCATTGTGTCGATATTTTATATCATTTATTTCCACACTCCAGGTCAGCAATTTCGCCAGCCTTGAAGGGACAGTTAGTGTACAGCAGTATTCCAGCCTAGAGAGAACAAGCGATTTGAAGAGAATCATCATGGGCTTGGCGTCCCTAGTTTTGAAGGTTCTCATTATCCTTCCTATTATTTTCCTAGCAGATGCGGTAGATACATTGTTGTGGTCTTTGAAGGCGAGATCCTCTGACATTATCACTTCCAGGTCCCTCACATTACTTTTTCGCTTTATTGTATGGTTAAAATTTGTCGTATACCCTGATACAAATTTAATTTCCTCAATATTTCCATATCTGAGTAGTTGAAATTTCTGTTCATTGAACTTCATATTGTATTGAGTTGCCCATTTGAAGATTTGGTTGATGTCCTCTTGGAGTCTTGCGGTGTCTTCAATGGAGGTCACTGTCTTGGCAATCCTGGTGTCATCCGCAAAGGAAGACACGGAGCTATGGCTTCCATCTCTGTCTATGTCAGATATGAGGATGAGGAATAGAATGGGAGCGAGTACTATGCCTTGTGGAACAAAGCTTTTCACTGTAGCTGCCTCAGACTTTATTCAGTTTACTATTACACTTTGTGTTCTATTTGTCAGGAAGTTATAGATCCATCTACTAACTTTTCCTGTTATTAATTTTTCACGCATTTTGTGCGCTATTACACCATGGTCACACTTGTCGAAAACTTTTGCAAAGTCTGTGTATACTACATCTGTATTTTGTTTATCCTCTACAGCATCCAGGACCTTGTCATAGTGGTCCAGTAGCTGGGACAGGCAGGAGCGACCTGCTCTAAACACGTGTTGCCCTGGGTTGTTTAACTTTTGGGTATCTAGGTGGTTGACAATCTTGCTTCTTAAAACCCTTTCAAAGATTTTTAATGATATTTGATGTTAGTGTTATCGGTCTGAAGTTCTCTGCAATTGTTTTACTGCCACCTTTGTAGAGTGGGGCTATGTCTGTTGTTTTTACCGAGTGTGGGATGACCCCTGTGTCCATGCTCCCTCTAGATAGAATGTCCGATGTGTGTGTGTGTGTACTCACCTAGTTGTGGTTGCAGGGGTCGAGTCATAGCTCCTGGCCCCGCCTCTTCAATGGCCGCTACTAGGTCACTCTCCCTGCGCCATGAGCTTTATCATACCTCTTCTTAAAGCTATGTATGGAACCTGCCTCCACTACATCGCTTCCCAAACTATTCCACTTCCCGACCACTCTGTGACTGAAGAAATACTTCCTAACATCCCTGTGATTCATCTGAGTCTTCAACTTCCAACTGTGTCCCCTTGTTGCTGTGTCCCATCTCTGGAACATTCTGTCTCTGTCCACGTTGTCAATTCCTCTCAGTATTTTATATGTCGTTATCATGTCCCCATCTCTCCTGTCCTCCAGTGTCGTCAGGTCGATTTCCCTTAACCTCTCCTCGTAGGACATACCCCTTAGCTCCGGGACTAGTCTTGTTGCAAACCTTTGCGCTTTCTCTAGCTTCTTTACGTGCTTGGCTAGATGTGGGTTCCAAACTGGTGCTGCATACTCTAGTATGGGCCTAACGTACACAGTGTATCGGAATGCTGTTCTTAGGTTTGCTAGGCGCCCGTATGCTGCAGCAGTTATTTGGTTGATGTGCGCCTCAGGAGATGTGCCTGGTGTTATACTCACCCCAAGATCTTTTTCCTTGATTGAGGTTTGTAGTCTCCGGCCCCTCTAGATTGTACTCCGTCTGCGGTCTTCTTTGCCCTTCCCCAATCTTCATGACTTTGCACTTGGTGGGGTTGAACTCCAGGAGCCAATTGCTGGACCAGGCTTGCAGCCTGTCCAGATCCCGTTGTAGTTCTGCCTAGTCCTCGTCCGATTGAATTCTTCTCATCAACTTCACATCATCTGCAAACAGAGACACTTCGGAGTCTATTCCTTCCTTCATGTCGTTCACAAATACCAGAAACAGCACCGGTCCTAGGACTGACCCCTGTGGAACCCCACTCGTCACCGGCGCCCACTCTGACACCTCGTCACGTACCATGACTCGCTGCTGTCTTCCTGACGGGTATTCCCTGATCCATTGTAGTGCCTTCCCTGTTATCCCTGACTGGTCCTCCAGCTTCTGCACTAATCTCTTGTGTGGAACTGTGTCAAACGCCTTCTTACAGTCCAAGAATATGCAATCTACCCACCCCTCTCTCTCTTGTCGTACTGCTGTGTGTGTGTGTGTGTGTGTGTGTGTGTGTGTGTGTATGTGTGTGTGTATGTGTACGTACTCACCTATTTGTACTCACCAATTTGTGGTTGCAGGGGTCGATTCATAGCTCCCGGCCCCGTCTCTTCACTGATTGCTACTAGGTCCTCTCTCTCCCTGCTCCATGAGCTTTATCAAACCTCGTCTTAAAACTATGTATGGTTCCTGCCTCCACTACGTCACTTTCTAGGCTATACTACTTCCTGACAACTCTATGACTGAAGAAATACTTCCTAACATCCCATTGACTCATAGGAGTCTTCAACTTCCTACTGTCATCCCTTGTTTATGTGTCCCATCTCTGGAACATCCTGTCTTTGTCCACCTTGTCAATTCCTCACAGTATTTTATATGTCGTTATCATGTCTTCCCTGACCCTCCTGTTCCCCAGTACCATTAGGCAGATTTTCCTTAACCTTTCTTCGTAGGACAATCTCCTTAGCTCTGGGACTATTCTTGTCGCAAACCTTTGCACTTTCTCTAAATTCTTGACGTGCTTGACCATGTGTGGATTCCAAACTGGTGCTGCATACTCCAGTATGGGCCTGACGTATATGGTGTACAGAGTCTTGAACGATTCCTTACTGAGGTATCAGAATACTATTCTTAGGTTTGCCTGTATGCTGCAGCAGTTATCAGATTGATGTGCACCTCAGGAGATGTGCTGAGTATTATACTCACAACAATATATTTTTCCTTGTGTGAGGTTTGCAGTCTTTGGGCACATAAACTGTACTCTGTGGTCTTCTTTGCCCTTCACCGATCTTCATGACTTTGCATTTGGCAGGGTTAAATTCAAGGAGCTAGTTGCTGGACCAGGCTTGCAACCTGTCCAGGTCTCTTTGTAGTTCTGCATGATCCTCGACCGATTTAAGTCTCCTCATTATATTCACATCATCTGCAAACAGGGACACTTATGTTATTCACATATACAAAAAACAGCACTGGTTCTACGACTGACCCCTGTGGAACCCCGCTCGTCACAGGCGCCCCCTGTGACACCTCGTCACGTACCATGACTCGTTGTTGCCTCCCTGTCAGGTGTTCTCTAATCCATTGCAGTGCCCTTCCTGTTATGCAGGCCTGATCCTCTAGCTTTTGCATTAATCTCTTGTGAGGAACTGTGTCGAACGCCTTCTTGCAGTCCAAGAAAATGCAGTCTATCCACCCCTCTCTCTCGTGTCTTACTTCTGTTACCTTGTCCTAAAACTCCAGTAGGTTTGTGACACAGGATTTTCCTTCCCTGAAACCGTGCTGGTTGTCGTTTATAAGCTTGTGTCTTTCTAGGTGCTCCACCACTCTCCTGATGTGTGTGTATGAGAGAGAGAGAGAGAGGCAAAAAACAACAGAGATGAGGAAGAGTGTGAGGAGAGAACATGAAAACAAAATAAAAATTGATGGTTGACGTTGGAGGCTCCGCCCCCTACACGGTGAAGGGAAGTGGCGTAAACCCCTCCATTGTGAAGGGAAGTGGCGTAAACCCCCTCCACGGTGAAGGGAAGTGGCGTAAACCCCCTAAATGGTGAAGGGAAGTGGCGTTCACCCCCTCCACGGTGAAGGGAAGTGGCGTAAACCCCCTCCACGGTAAAGGGAAGTGGCGTAAACCCCCTCCACGGTGAAGGGAAGTGGCGTAAACCCCCTCAATGGTGAAGGAAAGTGGCGTACACCCCCTCCACGGTGAAGGGAAGTGGCGTAAACCCCCTCCACGGTGAAGGGAAGTGGCGTAAACCCCCTCCACGGTGAAGGGAAGTGGCGTAAACCCCCTCCATGGTGAAGGGAAGTGGCGTACACCCCCTCCACGGTGAAGGGAAGTGGCGTAAACCCCCTCCACGGTGAAGGGAAGTGGCGTAAACCCCCTCCACGGTGAAGGGAAGTGGCGTAAACCCCCTCCACGGTGAAGGGAAGTGGCGTAAACCCTCTCCACGGTGAAGGGAAGTGGCGTAAACCCCCTCCAAGGTGAAGAGAAGTAGCGTAAACCCCCTTCAAGGTGAAGGGAAGTGGCGTAAACCCCCTCTACAGGTGAAGGGAAGTGCCGTTAACCCCCTCCACGGTGAAGAGATGGGGCGTAAGCCCCTCTACAGTGAAAGGAAATGGCGTAAACCCCCTCCACGGTGAGAGGAAGTGGCATAAACCCCCTCCACGGTAAAAGGAAGTGGCGTAAACCTCCTCCACGGTGAAGGGAAGTGGCGTAAACCCCCTACACGGTAAAAGGAAGTGGCGTAAACCCCCTCAACGGTGAAGGGAAGTGGCGTAAACCCCCTCCACGGTGAAGGGAAGTGGCGTAAACCCCCCAACGGTGAAGGGAAGTTGCGTAAACCCCTCCACGGTGAAGGGAAGTCGCGTAAACCCCCTCCACGGTGAAGGGAAGTGGCGTAAACCTCTCCACGGTGAAAGCAAGTAGCGTAAACCCTCTCCACGGTGAAGGGAAGTGGCGTAAACCCCCTCAACAGGTGAAGGGAAGTGGCGTAAAACCCTTCTACGATGAAGGTAAGTGGCGTAAACCCCCTCTACGGGTGAAGGGAAGTGGCGGAAACCCCCTCCACGGTAAAAGGAAGTGGCGTAAACCCCCTCAACGGTGAAGGGAAGTGGCGTAAACCCCTCCACGGTGAAAGTAAGTGGCGTAAATACCTTCCACGGTGAAGGAAAGTTGCGTAAACCCCCTCCACGGTGAAGGGAAGTGGCGTAAACCCTCTCCACGGTGAAGGGAAATGGCGTAAACACCTTACACGGTGAAGGTAAGTGGAGTAAACCCTCTAGACGGTGAAGGTAAGTGGCGTAAACCCCCTCCACGGGTGAAGGGAAGAGGCGTAAACTACCTCCACGGGTGAAGGGAAGGGGGCCAAGACCTCCCTCCACGGGTGAAGGGAAGGGGGCCAAGACCTTCCTCCACGGGTGAAGGGAAGGGGGCCAAGACCTCCCTCGACGGGTGAAGGGAAGGGGGCCAAGACCTCCCTCCACGGGTAAAGGGAAGGGGGCCAGGACCTCCCTCCACGGGTGAAGGGAAGGGGGCCAAGACCTCACTCCACGGGTGAAGGGAAAGGAGCGTAGACTCCCGGCAATGCACCAGGAAAGTGGAATAAATCACTGGGATCCCTGAAGAAATTTTTGAAAAAAAAAAATTATTTGAATAATTTACAAACGTTTGCTTCCAACATTAACAAATTTATTAGTATTGTTAACAAAGTTGTTAATGTTATGAGTCAACAACTCGCACTCAAGGACAGAGACTTGATGGTGATAGATGGTGAGTCATCAACTGACACTCTTCAAGGACAGTGACTTGATGATGGTGATAGATGGTGAGTCATCAACTGATACTCTTCAAGGACAGTGACTTGATGATGGTGATAGATGGCGAGTCATCAACTGACACTCTTCAAGGACAGTGACTTGATGATGGTGATAAATGGTGAGTCATCAACTCACAGACTTCAAAGACAGTGACTTGATAACAGTGATAGATTCTTGATTTATGGAAATAGAACTAATACAAACTCTCCTTACCTCAAGTCTGATTACTATCTGGCTGACATTTGGAACATGATTACTATCTGGCGGACATTTGGAACATGATTACTATCTGGCTGACGTTTGGAACATGATTACTATCTGGCTGACATTTGGAACATGATTACTATCTGGCTGACATTTGGAACATGATTACTATCTGGCTGACATTTGGAACATGATTTCTATCTGGCTGACATTTGGAACATGATTACTATATAGCTGACATTTGGAGCATGATTACTATCTGGCTGACATTCGGAACATGATTACTATCTGGCTGACATTTGGAACATGGTTACTATCTGTCTAACATTTGAAACATGATTACTATCTGGCCGACATTTGGAACATGATTACTATATGTTTGACATTTGGAACATGATTACTATCTGTGTGACATTTGGAACATGATTACTATCTGGCTGATATTTGGAACATGATTACTATCCTGCTGACATTTGGAACATGATTACTATCTGGCTGAAACTTGATACATGATTACTATCTGTGTGACATTTGGAACATGATTACTATCTGTGTGACATTTGGAACATGATTACTATCTTGCTGACATTTGGAATATGATTACTATCTGGCCAATATTAGGAACATAATTGCTATCTGTGTAACATTTGTAAAATAATTACTATCTGGCTGACATTTGGAACATGATTACTATCTGGCTGACATTTGGATCATGATTACTATCTGGCTGACACTTGGAACATGATTACTATCTGCCTGACACTTGGAACATGATTACTAGCAGGCTGAAATTTGGAACATTATTACAATCTGGCTGACATTTGGAACAATATTACTCTAAGTGTGACATTTGGAATATGATTACTATCTGGTTGACACTTGGAACATGATTACTATCTGCTTGACACTTGGAACATGATTACTATCTGGCTGACATTTTGAACATGATTACTATCTGGCTGACATTTGGAACATGATTACTATCTGTGTGACATTTGGAATATGATTACTATCTGGCTGACATTTGGATCATGATTACTATCTGGCTGACATTTGGAACATGATTAATATCTGGCTGACACTTGGAACATGATTACTATCTGGCTGACATTTGAAACATGAATTCTATCTGGCTGAGATTTGGAACATGATTACTATCTGGCTCACATTTGGAACATTATTACTATCTGGCTGACATTTGGAACATGATTACTATCTGAGTGACAGTTGGACCATGATTACTATCTGGCTGACAATTGAAACATGATTACTATCTGGCTGACATTTGGAACATGATTACTATATTGCTGACATTTAGAACATGATTACTATCTGGCTGACATTGGTAACATGATTACTATCTGGCTGACATCTGGAACATGATTACAATCTTTGTGACATTTGGAACATGATTACTATCTTTCTGACATTTGGAACATGATTACTATCTGGCTGACACTTGAAACATGGTTACTATCTGTGTGACATTTGAAACATGATTACTATCTGGCCGACATTTGGAACATAAATACTATCTGGCTGATACGTGTAACATGATTACTATCTGGCTGACATTTGGAACATGATTACTATCTTGCTGACATTTAGAACATGATTACTATCTGGCTGACATTGGTAACATGATTACTATCTGGCTGACATCTGGAACATGATTACTATCTGTGTGACATTTGGAACATGATTACTATCTTTCTGACATTTGGAACATGATTACTATCTGGCTGACACTTGAAACATGGTTACTATCTGTGTGACATTTGGAACATGATTACTATTTGGGTGACATTTGGAACATGATTACTATCTGGCCAATATTAGGAACATAATTGCTATCTGTGTAACATTTGTAAAATAATTACTATCTGGCTGACATTTGAACATGATTACTATCTGGCTGACATTTGGATCATGATTACTATCTGGCTGACACTTGGAACATGATTACTATCTGCCTGACACTTGGAACATGATTACTATCTGGCTGACATTTGGAACATTATTACTATCTGGCTGACATTTGGAACATGATTACTCTCAGTGTGACATTTGGAATATGATTACTATCTGGTTGACACTTGGAACATGATTACTATCTGCATGACACTTGGAACATGATTACTATCTGGCTGACATTTGGAACATGATTAGTATCTGGCTGAAATTTGATACATGATTACTATCTGTGTGACATTTGGAACATGATTACTATCTTGCTGAGATTTGGAATATAATTACTATCTGGCTGACATTTGCAACATGATTACTATCTGGCCGACATTTGGAGCATGATTAATATCTAGCTGATACTTGGACCATGATTACTATCTGGCTGACATTTGGAACATGATTACTATTTGGCTGACATTTGGAACATGATTACTATCTGGCCGATATTAGGAACATTATTGCTATCTGTGTGACATTTGTAAAATAATTACTATCTGGCTGACATTTGGAACATGATTACTATCTGGCTGACATTTGGATCATGATTACTATTTGGCTGACACTTGGAACATGATTTCTATCTGGCTGATATTTGGAAAATGATTACTATCTGGCAGACATTTGGAACATGATTACTATCTGTGTGACATTTGGAATATGATTACTATCTGGTTGACACTTGGAACATGATTACTATCTGCCTGACACTTGGAACATGGTGACTATCTGGCTGACATTTTGAACATGATTACTATCTGGCTGATATTTGGAACATGATTACTATCTGTGTGACATTTGGAAGATGATTACTATCTGGCCGACATTTGGATCATGATTACTATCTTGCTGACATTTGGAACATGAGTACTATCTTGTTGACACTTGGAACATGATTACTATCTGGCTTATATTTGGAACATTATTACTATCTGTGTGACATTTGGAACATGATTACTATATGGCTGTCATTTGGAAAATGATTACTATCTGGCCGACATTTGGAACATTATTACTAGCTTGCTGACATTTAGAACATGTGGAGTGTGGAAGAACCAGTTGTGGGTGTAGGGGAAGTTCGTGAGGCAGTGGGTAGAATGAAAGGGGGTAAGGCAGCTGGGATTGATGGGATAAAGATATAAATGTTAAAAGCAGGTGGGGATATAATTTTGGAGTGGTTGGTGCTATTATTTAATAAATGTATGGAAGAGGGTAAGGTACCTAGGGATTGGCAGAGAGCGTGTATTGTTCCTTTGTATAAAGGCAAAGGGGACAAAAGAGAGTGTACCTGGTAAAGTGTATGGTAGAGTTATTATTGAAAGAATTAAGAGTAAAACAGAAAGCAGGATAGCAGATGAACAAGGGGGCTTTAGGAAAGGTAGGGGGTGTGTAGACCAAGTGTTTACAGTGAAACATATAGGTGAACAGTATTTGGATAAGGGTATGATAAGGGTATGTTTTTGTGGCATTTATGGATTTGGAAAAGGCGTATGATAGGGTAGATAGGGGGGCAATGTGGCAGATGTTGCAGGTGTATGGAATAGGAGGAAGGTTACTGAAAGCAGTGAAGAGTTTTTATGAGGATAGTGAGGCTCAGGTTAGAGTGTGTAGGAGGGAAGGGGACTATTTCCCAGTAAAAGTGGGCCTTAGACAAGGATGTGTGATGTCACCGTGGTTGTTCAATATATTTATAGATGGGGTTGTAAGAGAAGTGAATGCGAGGGTCTTGGCAAGAGGTGTTGGGCTAAAAGATAAAGAAGCAAATACAAAGTGGGAGTTGTCACAGTTGCTTTTTGCTGATGACACTGTGCTTTTGGGAGATTCTGAAGAGAAGTTGCAGAGGTTGGTGGATGAATTTGGTAGGGTGTGTAAAAGAAGAAAATTGAAAGTGAATATAGGAAAGAGTAAGGTGATGAGGATAACAAAAAGAATAGGTGACGAAAGATTGGATATCAGATTGGAGGGAGAGAGTATGGAGGAGGTGAATGTATTCAGATATTTGGGAGTGGACATGTCGGCGGATAGGTCTATGAAGGATGAGGTGAATCATAGAATTGATGAGGGAAAAAGGGTGAGTGGAGCACTTCGGAGTCTGTGGAGACAAAGAACCTTGTCCATTGAAGTAAAGAGGGGAATGTATGAGAGTATAGTTATACCAACGCTCACATATGGGTGTGAAGCATGGGTGATGAATGTTGCAACGAGGAGAAGGCTGGAGGCAGTGGAGATGTCATGTCTGAGGTCAATGTGTGGTGTGAATATAATGCAGAGAATTCGGAGTTTGGAAATTAGGAGGAGGTGCGGGATTACCAAAACGATTGTCCAGAGAGCTGAGGAGGGGTTGTTGAGGTGGTTTGGACATGTAGAGAGAATGGAACGAGACAGAGTGACTTCGAGAGTGTATAAATCTGTAGTGGAGGGAAGGCGGGGTAGGGGTCGGCCTAGGAAAGGTTGGAGGGAGGGGGTAAAGGAAGTTTTGTGTGCGAGGGGCTTGGACTTACAGCAAGCATGTTTGAGCGTATTTGATAGGAGTGAATGGAGGCATATGGTTTTTAATACTTGACGTGCTGTTGGAGTGTGAGCAAAGTAACATTTATGAAGGGATTCAGGGAAACCGGCAGGCCGGACTTGAGTTCTGGAGATGGGAAGTACAGTGCCGGCACTCTGAAGGAGGGGTGTTAATGTTGCAGTTTTATAACTGTAGTGTAAAGCACCCTTCTGGCAAGACAGTGATGGAGTGAATGATGATGAAAGTTTTTCTTTTTCGGGCCACCCTGCCTTGGTGGGAATCGGCCGATGTGTTAAAAAAAAAAAAAAAAAAAAAAATTAGAACATGATTACTATCTTTCTGACATTTGGAACATGATTACTATCTGGCTGACACTTGAAACATGATTACTATATGTGTGACATTTGGAACATGATTACTATCTGTGTGACATTTGGAACATGATTACTATCTGGCTGACATCTGGAACATGATTACTATCTGTGTGACATTTGGAACATGATTACTATCTGGCTGACATCTGGAACATGATTACTATCTGGCTGACTCTTGAAACATGATTACTATCTGTATGACATTTGGAACATGATTACTATCTGTGTGACATTTGGAACATGATTACTATCTGGCTGACATTTGGAACATGAATACTATCTGGCTGACATTTGGAACATGATTACTATCTGGCAGACATTTGAACATGATTACTATCTGTGTGACATTTGGAATATGATTACTATCTGGTTGACACTTGGAACATGATTACTATCTGCCTGACACTTGGAACATGGTGACTATCTGGCTGACATTTTGAACATGATTACTATCTGGCTGACATTTGGAACATGTTTACTATCTGTGTGACATTTGGAACATGATTACTATCTGGCCGACATTTGGATCATGATTACTATCTTGCTGACATTTGGAACATGATTACTATCTGGCTGACATTTGGATCATGATTACTATTTGGCTGACACTTGGAACATGATTTCTATCTGGCTGATATTTGGAAAATGATTACTATCTGGCAGACATTTGGAACATGATTACTATCTGTGTGACATTTGGAATATGATTACTATCTGGCTGACACTTGGAACATGATTACTATCTGCCTGACACTTGGAACATAGTGACTATCTGGCTGACATTTTGAACATGATTACTATCTGGCTGACATTTGGAACATGATTACTATCTGTGTGACATTTGGAAGATGATTACTATCTGGCCGACATTTGGATCATGATTACTATCTTGCTGACATTTGGAACATGAGTACTATCTTGTTAACACTTGGAACATGATTACTATCTGGCTCATATATGGAACATTATTACTATCTGTGTGACATTTGGAACATGATTACTATCTGGCTGTCATTTGGAAAATGATTACTATCTGTCCGACATTTGGAACATGATTACTATCTTGCTGACATTTAGAACATGATTACTATCTTTCTGACATTTGGAACATGATTACTATCTGGCTGACACTTGAAACATGATTACTATATGTGTGACATTTGGAACATGATTACTATATGTGTGACATTTGGTACATGATTACTATCTGGCTGACATTTGAACATGATTACTCTCTGGCTGACATTTGGAACCTGATTACTATCTGGCTGACATTTGGAACATGATTACTATCTGGCTGACATCTGGAACATGATTACTATCTGTGTGACATTTGGAACATGATTACTATCTGGCTGACATCTGGAACATGATTACTATCTGGCTGACTCTTGAAACATGATTACTATCTGTATGACATTTGGAACATGATTACTATCTGTGTGACATTTGGAACATGATTACTATGTGGCTGACATTTGGAACATGAATACTATCTGGCTGACATTTGGAACATGATTACTATCTGGCAGACATTTGGAACATGATTACTATCTGTGTGACATTTGGAATATGATTACTATCTGGTTGACACTTGGAACATGATTACTATCTGCCTGACACTTGGAACATGTTGACTATCTGGCTGACATTTTGAACATGATTACTATCTGGCTGACATTTGGAACATGTTTACTATCTGTGTGACATTTGGAACATGATTACTATCTGGCCGACATTTGGATCATGATTACTATCTTGCTGACATTTGGAACATGAGTACTATCTTGTTGACACTTGGAAGATTATTACTATCTGTGTGACATTTGGAATATGATTACTATCTGGCTGAGATTTGGAACATGATTACTATCTGGCTCACATTTGGAACATTATTACTATCTGTGTGACATTTGGAACATGATTACTATCTGGCTGTCATTTGGAAAATTATTACTATCTGGCCGACATTTGGAACATGATTACTATCTTGCTGACATTTAGAACATGATTACTATCTTTCTGACATTTGGAACATGATTACTATCTGGCTGACACTTGTAACATGATTACTATCTGTGTGACATTTGGAACATGATTACTATCTGTGTGACATTTGGTACATGATTACTATCTGGCTGACATTTGAACATGATTACTCTCTGACTGACATTTGGAACATGATTACTATCTGGCTGACATTTGGAACATGATTACTATCTGGCTGACATCTGGAACATGATTACTATCTGTGTGACATTTGGAACATGATTACTATCTGGCTGACATCTGGAACATGATTACTATCTGGCTGACTCTTGAAACATGATTACTATCTGTATGACATTTGGAACATGATTACTATCTGTGTGACATTTGGAACATGATTATTATCTGGCTGACATTTGGAACATGATTACTATCTGGCTGACATTTAGAACATGATTACTATCTGGCTGACATTTGGAACATGAATACTATCTGGCTGATATTTGGAACATGTTTGCTATCTGTCCATGTACGTCTCTTTGCCTCTCTACAGTGTCGTCAGGAGGGCGACCGTCGACGTGTCATTAACAAATTGCAATATACGATTCCGTTTAAGACAGGCAACGAGAGATTCGCTAATGGACTAACGCCATTATTGGCCTCCCACTACGAGATCACTGAGGTAATAAAGAAGGAAGATAGAGTTGCAATATATTGGTGGTGGGGGATAGTGTTCAACTCAGTCCAAAGTCACGACATTGGTATTGTTCAGCTGGTTGGTATACATGGTACGTAAGTTCAATAAGACTTGCTACTGTTAGTGAGGCAGGTGAACGTGAGAGTCACCTGTTACCTTCACCTGGTGGTTGGCATCTTGTTAAAGACGTACCAGGACTGGTAATTTTCCTGTCATCTTCACCTGCAGGCAGAAGACATCAACATATTGATACTTCTTGATCCCAGGTCACAGGTTGCTCAAATAGTGACGTCTTGATTACAAACAACGGAAGTCACTCGCCTCTAACGGACCGTTTACACTGTCAGGATAAACGACAGCGAGTTTCACATTTTCATTTACCTTCACTCTGCACCATATTGAAAGTTAAAACTAATTACTGCTGTGACATTCGATCTTAGGTTCAGAACCAGACGAAAAAAAAGTTTTCCCCAAACTGGTATTAGTCCTTCACGAGACACGTCAGATAAAAAGGCTTTAATTAAGTTAATTTGAACTCTATCATCTGACTTAGATTTCACTCACTGACCAGCATTCCTGGTTCTCTAAACACTTCTCTTCTTTATTTACCTTTAACCAAGTGCACAAACACAATAACTACCTGACTTTTAACCAAGTGCACAAACACAGTAACTATCTGACCTTTAACCAAGTGCACAAACAAAATAACTTTCCTGACCTTTACCCAAGTGCACAAACACAATAACTACCTGACATTTACCCAAGTGCACAAACACAATAACTACCTGACCTTTAACCAAGTGCACAAATACAGTAACTACCTGACCTTTAACCAAGTGCACAAACACAGTAACTACCTGACCTTTAACCAAGTGCACACAGTAACTACCTGAAGTGATACATGGATCTCATTACTTCTGCACTTCAAACACTTTTATTACTTTTATCACTCATTCTTTGTTTTTGTTTTGCTCTACCTGTTGGTCTATCCCGGTTACACTCTCTTCCAATAGTTCCTCCTCCTTTGTGATGACAGTCTTCTATCTTCTTCTTGTAAGAGCTTTGGATACTTATCAACTATCAACACACATCACTCTCTTCTTTTACATCTTTTCAATTAGTCCTTAACAGTCAGCCTTTTTTCTTATGTGGTTGTGGGGAAGTTTTGGTTCTGTCTTAGGTTTTTAATACTTTCTTATATATTTTATATTATTTAATCACACACACACACACAAACACACACACACACACACACACACACACACACACACACACACACACACACACACAGCCATACCACGTTGAACGCACCGCTTCTCGTCTGATCAGCGAAGTTAAGCAACGTTGGGTTTGGTTAGTACTTGGATGGGTGACCGCCTGGGAACACCAAATGCTGTTGGCATAAATCTTTCAGTCATAGAGTTGTCAGGAAGTGGAATAGCCTAGGAGGCAGGAACCATACATAGTTTTAAGACGAGGTTTGATAAAGCTCATGAAGCAAGGAGAGAGAGGACCTAGTAGCAAGCAGTGAAGAGGCGGAGCCAGGAGCTATGACTCGACCCCTGCAACAACAAATAGGTGAGTACACATACACACCCTATCAGGCCACTAGGCAAGGTTGAGGAATGAAAGGTGTGCAGAGAAGTAGGCAGAGAAGGTGACAAGCCCCAAACAGAAGGGGGACCAGGCCACCAGGAGATAGGGAAAATAATAAGGGAGCCAGTGGCTATGTATAAATGGGAACCAGAGACGCGGACGTCAAAGCAATGGAAGGAGGAGAGGGAGAGGTCGGTATTTATTCATGGGTTTCCGGAGAGTGAAGGGACGACATACGATGAAAGATGGCAGAAAGAAAAACAAAAGATTAAAAATGTCATCAAACAAACAGGAGAGGAGGACATGAATGAGGTAATAAACTTTCAGTGAAAAGTGGGGGTACTCGAAGAGGAGAAATCAGCCAGTTAAACTGATTTTCAAGATATAAACGGTGAGGAACAGGATCCTGCAGGAGAAACCACAGCTAAAGAAATCAATGAAATACAGGACGATATTTCTAGACCGCAACAGAACGAGAATAGACCGACAGCAGCTGAGAGGGAGAACACAGAGACGAAAAGGGCAAGAAAGAGAGACAAGGCTAGAGTCAGTAGAGAACAACCAGTGTCAGGTGGAGCACAGTACACAAACACCAACAGTACCACCCTCAGAACCCCTCAGCCAAACACACCCAACTCTCACACAACCCCCACCCCACAATACACAGTAGAATTCCATAGAACTCTCTCAGGACCACCACCCCCTATCCCCACTAGCCCCCAGAATACAGTATTGGAGAGGAAACTGAAGGTATGGTACATCATTGCTGATGGTATAACGAACAAGCGAGAGGAGTGGCCCGAAAGAATCTCAGTGGCTTCTCAAGACATTATAGCTCCACACAAACCAATCTCTCAAGAATGATAACAAATGGCATCTTTCAAACTGGATATCAGATCCTGAGGAAAGACAGAGGGAACAGGGAAGAGGTGGAGTTACAGACACATGGTCGATACACTGGTTGATGTGGCCAGAAGGGCTCATGTGGGCAGGGCAAAGCTACTGGTTGTGGGTGACATTATTCACAAAGAAATCGACTGGGAAAACCTGGAGCCACATGGGGACCCAGAAACGTGGAGGGCTAAGATGATGGAGGAGGTACTGGAAAACCTCTTGCATCAACACGTTAGGGACGCTACTTAAGACCTAGTATTCACCTTGAGTAGTGCAGATATAGAGGATATCACATATGAAAGGCCCCTCAGAGCTAGTGATCACGTGGTTCTAAGCTTCGAATACATAGTAGAGGGAGGCATGAAGGGCAGGAAGACTGAAGTCAAACTACAACAGAGAGGACTACATAGGCATGTGGAATTTCCTGCACGAGGTCCAGTGGAACAGAGAACTGGCAGGGAAAACAATAAATGAGATGATGGAATATGTGACAACAATATGCAAAGAAGCAGAGGAGAGGTTTGTAACCAAGGGCAACAGACATAATGAGGCCACGATGAGCCATTGGTTCACCCAAAGGTGTAGAAAGGCTAGAACCAAGTGTGCTAGAGAATGGAAGAGGTTTAGAAGGCAAATGACCCAAAAGAACAAGGAGAGTAGTCGAAGAGCAATAAATTAATATGCACAGGTAAAGAGGGAGGCCTAACAACAATACGAAAATGACATAACAGCGAAAGCCAAGTGTGACCCGAAGCTGTTGTACAGTCACATCAAGAAGAAAACAACAGTCAAAGACCAGGTAATCAGGCTGAGGAAGGAAGGAGGGGAGTTTACAAGAAACGACCTTGAACTTTGTGATGAGCTCAACATGAGATTCAAAAAAGTATTCACAGTGGAGACAGAAAGGACTCCAGAAGACAGAAAGGTGGGATACACCAGCAAGTGCTGGACACGATACATACAACCGAGGAGGTGAAGACGCTGCTAAGCGAATTAGATAACTCAAAAGGCGATGGGGCCGGATAACATTTCTCCATGGATCCTGAGAGAGGGAGCAGAGGCGATATGTGTACCACTAACAACAATCTTCAACACATCTATCGAAACAGGGCGACTATCTGAGGTATGGAGAACAGCAAATATAGTCCCAATTGTTAAAAAAGGAGACAGACACGTAGCACTAAACTACAAACCAGAATTGTATGCAATACAATACTCGTCTTTACTATTGTATGCATGTGTTGACATGTATGCAAAGTCATGGAGAAGATTCTCAGAAGAGTGGTGGACCACGTAGAAAGCAATGAGCTTATAAACGACAACCAGCATGGTTTGACACACAGGTAATCCTGTGTCACAAACTTATTAGAGTTCGATGACAAGGTGACGGCAGTAAGACAAGAGAGAGAGCAGTGGGTAGATTGCGTTTTCTTGGACTGTAAGAAGGCTTTTAACACAGTTCCACACAAGAGATTAGTGCAAAAGCTGGAGGACCAGACAGGTATAACAGGGAAGGCACTGCAATGCATCAGAGGATACCTGACGGGAAGGCAGCAGCGAGTCATACTACGTTAAGAGGTGTCATAGTGGGCGCATGTGATGAGGGGGTTCCGCAGGGGTCAGTCCTAAGACTGGTGCTGTTCTTGGTATATGTGAACGACATGATGGAAGGAATAGACTCAGAAGTGTCCCTGTTTGAGAAGAAATCAGTCGGAGGAGGATATGCCAGGACAATTGAGGGATCTGGATAGGCAGCAAACCTGGTCCAGCAATTGGCTCCTGGAGTTTAACCCCACCAAGTGCAAAGTCATGAAGATCGGGAAAGGGCAAAGAAGGCCGCAGACAGAGTGCAGTCTAAGGGACCAAAGACTACAAACCTCACTCAAGAAAAAGGATCTTGGAGTGTGTATAATACCGAGCATATCTCCTGAGGCGCACATCAACCATATAACTGCTGCAGCATATAGGCGACTAGCGAACCTAAGAACAGCATTCCGATATCTCAGTAAGAAGTCGTCAAGACCCTATACAAAATGTACGTCAGGCCCATATTGGAGTATGCAGCACCAGTTTGGAACCCACACCTAGCCACGCACGACAGGAAACAAAAGAAAGTGCAAACGTTTGCAATGAGACTAACCCCAAAGCTAACGGAAAAATTACACTGTCAATCAATCTGACAATGTTGATCAATCTGACACTGTTGATCAATCTGGCACTGTTGATCACTCTGACAATGTTGATCACGCTGACACTGTTCATCGCTCTGACACTGTTCATCACTCTGACACTGTTATTGCATGTTTAGCCAAAGCGCCACTCCTACCTTCTTGCCTTCCTTCTGCTACTTCCTACCACCTTCTTCCCTTCCTTCTGCTACTTCCCTTCCTTCAGCTACTTCCTACCACCTTCTTCCCTTCCTTCTGCTACTTCCTACCTCCTTCTTCCCTTCCTTCTGCTACTTCCTAACTCCTTCTTCCCTTCCTTCTGCTACTTCCTACCACCTTCTTCCCTTCCTTCTTCTACTTCCTACCTCCTTCTTCCCTTCCTTCTGCTACTTCCTACAACCTTCTTCCCTTCATTCTGCTACTTCCTATCACCTTCTTCCCTTCCTTCTGCTACTTCCTACAACCTTCTTCCCTTCATTCTGCTACTTCCTATCCCTTCCTTCCTTTTCCTTCCTCCTTCCTTCCTTCTGCTACTCCTACCCCTTCTTCCCTTCCTTCTGCACTTCCTCATCTCCATTCCTCTGCTACTCCACCTTCTTCCCTTCCTTCTGCTACTTCCTACCACCTTCTTCCCTTCCTTCTGCTACTTCCTACACTTCTTCCCTTCCTTCTGCTACTTCCTACCCCTTCTTCCCTCTTCTGCTCTTCCTACCACCTTCTTCCTTCCTTCTGCTACTTCCTACCCCTTCTTCCCTTCCTTCTGCTACTTCCTACCACCTTCTTCCCTTCCTTCTGCTACTTCCTACCTCCTTCTTCCCTTCATTCTGCTGCTTCCTACCACCTTCTTCCCTTCATTCTGCTACTTCCTACCACCTTCTTCCCTTCCTTCTGCTACTTCCTACCTCCTTCTTCCCTTCATTCTGCTGCTTCCTACCTCCTTCTTCCCTTCCTTCTGCTACTTCCTACCTCCTTCATCCCTTCATTCTGCTACTTCCTACCTCCTTCTTTCCTTCCTTCTGCTACTTCCTAACACATTCTTCCCTTCCTTCTGCTACTTCCTACCACCTTCTTCCCTTCCTTCTGCTACTTCCTACCACCTTCTTCCTTTCCTTCTGCTACTTCCTACCTCCTTCTTCCCTTCATTCTGCTACTTCCTACCACATACCTCCCTTCATTCTGCTACTTCCTACCACCTTCTTCCTTTACTTCTGCTACTTCCTACCACCTTCTTCCCTTCCTTCTGCTGCTTCCTACCTCCTTATTTCCTTCCTTCTGCTGCTTCCTACCTCCTCCTACCTTCCTCCTTAGTCTCTCTCTCTGCACTTCTCTCTGACTTTATTCGTTATTGATTTCTTAATGTAGCAATTTTTTCATTTTTTTCTATTTTCCTCCTTGGCGCTCTTTTACATCAGCAGTTACTGCCGCAGGTGTTTCCCCTCAAGCACCAGCAGGTGTTTCCCCTCAAGCAGAATCAGGTGTTTTCCCTCAAGCAGCAGCAGGTGTTTCCCCTCAAGCAACAGCAGGTGTTTCCCCTCAAGCAGCAGCAGGTGTTTCTTCTCAAGCTACAGCAGGTGTTTCCCTTCAAGCAGCAGCAGGTGTTTCCCCTCAAGCAGCAGCAGCAGCAGGTGTTTGCCCTCAAGCAGCAGCAGGTGTTTCTCCTCAAACAGCAGCAGGTGTTTCCCTTAAGCAGCAGGAGGTGTTTCCCCTTAAGCAGCAGTAGGTGTTTCCCCTCAAGCAGCAGCAGCAGGTGTTTCCCTCAAGCAGCAGCAGGTGTTTCCCCTCAAGCAGCAGCAGGTGTTTCCCCTCAAGCAGCAGCAGGTGTTTCCCTTCAAGCAGCAGCAGGTGTTTCCCCTCAAGCAGCAGCAGGTGTTTACCCTCAAGCTGCAGCAGGTGTTTCCCCTCAATCAGCAGCAGGTGTTTCCCCTCAAGCAGCAGCAGGTGTTTCCCCTCAAGCAGCAGCAGGTGTTTCCCCTCAAGCAGCAGCAGGTGTTTCCCCTTTAGCAGCAAGAGGTGTTTCCCCTTAAGCAGCAGCAGGTGTTTCCCCTCAAGCTGCAGCAGGTGTTTCCCCTCAAGCAGCAGCAGATGTTTCCCCTCAAGCAGCAGCAGGTGTTTCCCCCTCAAGCAGCAGCAGATGTTTCCCCTTAATCAGCAGCAGGTGTTTCCCCTTAAGCAGCAGCAGGTGTTTCCCCTCAAGCTGCAGCAGGTGTTTCCCCTCAAGCAGCAGTAGGTGTTTCCCCTCAAGCATCAGCAGGTGTTTCCCCTCAAGCAGCAGCAGGTGTTTCCCGACAAGCAGCAGCAGGTGTTTCCCCTCAAGCAGCAGCAAGAACAACAGCAGCTCTTTCTCCACCAACAGCAACAATAACAGCTTCTACAGCAGCTCTTTCTCCACCAACAGCAACAATAACCGCTTCTACAGCAACTCTTTCTCCACCAACAGCAGCTACTGAAGTCCCTCTTTCTTCTATTTTATTTTATTATAATTTGCTTACTTGGATGAGCCTTCACTGTGTTGCTAACCTGTTCTTTTCGAAAGCAAGTGAGGGGGTGAAAGGTAATCAGGTTTCTTTCTCATATTCCGCTACACAGAGTGAGTCTCAGTGCTCTAACATGGCAAGTTGAGCTGGGAGACTTCAGAAGGACCATGAAGATATCATCAACTATCCTAGTAATGGTTCAGCAGCTACGAGGGAACTTCAAAGATGTTATTCCAGGAGAGGAGGAGAGAGGAAGAGAAGATCCTACCCTTTCCATTTTATAGATTCTTAATGGCATTTGAAGGCGTAGGTGTTGATGGAGGTGTGGGAGGATGAAGGAGGGGGGGAGGGTTAGGATGCCTCTGGTGAGTCACAAGCACCATGCTACACGATGGTACACTAGTTCATGCCAAGGTACATCAATGTGCACAAAGGTTGTCTAGGGAACTCCAGGGTGAATAAGGGTACACCGGTGTACGTCAAGACACTCCAGAAGAGAGAATGAGGGAGAGAGAATGAAAGAGAAAATGAAGGACAGAGATAATGAGAGAATGAAGGAAAGAGAGAGAGAGAGAGAGAGAGAGAGAGAGAGAGAGAGAGAGAGAGAGAGAGAGAGAGAGAGAGAACAAGGGTAAGGAAAGGACCGAAAGAGAATAAGGGTAAGATTATGAAGGAGAGATAATTTGAGAGAGAGAAGGGAAGAGGATGAACGTGATAAAGCTTAACCGTGAGATTTAATACATATCCTGGACATAGCCTCTGATCACCTCCCTGAGACTCTCCAGAGCCGAGATGTTGACACGCACTCACACATTACTCGCCAAGATAATTATACTTAAACTTCATGGGTCTGCAAGGCAGCAGCAAAGGAGCTTCATGGGTCTGCAAGGCAGCAGCAAAGGAGCTTCATGGGTCTGCAAGGCAGCAGCAAAGGAGCTTCATGGGTCTGCAAGGCAGCAGCAAAGGAGCTTCATGGGTCTGCAAGGCAGCAGCAAAGGAGCTCCATGGGTCTGCAAGGCAGCAGCAAAGGAGCTTCATGTGTCTGCAAGGCAGCAGCAAAGGAGCTTCATGGGTCTGCAAGGCAGCAGCAAAGGAGCTTCATGGGTCTGCAAGGCAGCAGCAAAGGAGCTTCATGGGTCTGCAAGGCAGCAGGAAAGGAGCCTGATGAGTCTGCAAGGAAGCGGGTCAGGAAGGAGCTCCATGAGTCAGTAAATTAGAGCTTTTATATAACACTGGTATATAAATCAGTGCTACCAACTTAAAGTGGTAACAACAACGTTTTCTACTCTTAATTACTAAAATCTTGAATAATATTCACATTATTCTCAGAATCTTTACATTAGCCGGTTACCTATTATTTTATACCTCTAAGACTCTGCATTTAAAAGTAACTTACATGAAAGCTTCATCGTATCTGAAACCTTTACTACCTCCTCCTTATTGCCTCAAACTTTACTAACTAATCAATCTCATCTAAACATACAATAATCATTTAAATATATTTTGTTACATAGATGTTACATAGTTAACACTATGTAACATCTCAATAAACTTTGTGTTAATGTCTACAACTTTATTGTTAACTAATATTTTTTAACACATGTTTTCTAGAACTTGAAGATCTGCATCATTATTTTTAACAACCTCAATTTTAACTTATGTAACTTTTTAATTGAACATTACAAGTATAGCTAACTCCTAACACTTTGCTCCGACCTCTTCGTTAATAAATCTGAGAACGAGTGGGACTCGAACCCATGGCGAGCTAGTTTTAAAACTCTCAGGCCAGTGTACTATCCACTGGACCACGTCGACGTAACTAGTAATGGATATTACCTTGGAAACTTAGAAAGGAAGGAGGGAACAGAGACAGAGACCAGAATAGAAAGACAGGAAAAACGCTGGGCAGGAAGAAGAGAATAGAACTCAAACAACTGTGAAATTATAAGAGTAGCAGACCATCACATAGTTGCTGCTGATAATATATAAGAACATTAAGACGAGGAACACTGGGAAAGGTCTTCTGAAATCCAACCAGAAATTTTTGTCCAACCTATTTTTAAGCAATCCAAGCAATAGCTTTAATAACACTGGTCAACAACGAAAATGATTCCGAGATCAGAGTAGCAATTTCTAACTAATTTTAGGTCACTGATAATGAATATCATGGTTAAAATTGTTTGTTAGCTCTACTTTTCAATATACACCTACGTGTATATTTTGGTGCAAAAAGTCTCTGTAAAACAAATGACTACTGTAGAGTTCACTTGATAAAGAAAATCTCACCTGTGTATCCACCCATTTATTACCAGTGACTCACAAATGTCCCAGGCCACAAAAGAATGTTATGACCTTGAATAAATGTGGGTTAACAATTCCCAGACCTTCTTGACAGCAGGCTGCAGTGGAGCATACTGAGTCAGAGGCAGCCTGGGAGCATGGAAGACACTAAAGCGGAACCCTCAATAGCCAATGATAAAGCTAAGAGCAGCAAGTATAGTGCTGAACTCCAAGGTAAACACAGAGGACTGGAATGGTATATAATATAATAATAATAATCATATCTTTATTACTACAAGTACATGTACAAGGTATACAGGCCTAGCTGACATCAATGACATACTACTATATAGAAAGCCCCTTGTTATGCAGAGCATTTCGGGCAAATTAGATGTAAGTTTTGTCCCAGGATGCGACCCACACCAGTCCACTAACGCCCAGGTACCCATTTTATACTGATGAGTGAACAGGGACAACAGATATCTTAGTGAATCACGTCCGTAATATTTTTCCAGCCGTACTGGTGATTCGAACTTCGGACCTCAGAGTGTGAGCTGAGTGCGCTAGCGATCGAGCTACGGGAGCTATGGACACAAAAAAAGTCCTCAGCTAAGAAAACCTTAAAACACACCATATTATTGCTCTTATCTCCAGCAGCAATGACCATGATATTCAGAGCATGAAGAGAATTAAGCCTGAAGATTTGAGTCAAAATCATAAGTGCAGCTGTACACTTACTGGTCACCGTTCGAAGCCTAGAAAGATGCATCTCCAGGATCGACCAGGAAGGACAGAGGACAAACCCTACCTCTCAGAGAGCATTGTTGGACACTAAACTATCAGCTCAGGCGGCACAGCTAGGAAAAAAACTCTCAGGCAGTGGGCAATTCAAGATAACAATCCAAGAAGGCATACCATAGGCAAAGAAGAGAAAGGTAATCTGGAATTCAGGACACGTTACCTGGGAGTCAAGGAACGTGACCTGGGAGCAAGGGCGTATGATCTGAGACCCATGACACGTGACCTGCTAGTTAAGGTAAGTGACCTGGGAACCAGGGTATGAACTATGAAGAAATCTGCAGCATAGAACTGAAAATTAATTCCCTCTGGGGATGCAGCCAGCGGTCATGTCATTTGCTGGGATCGAAAAATGTGAGAGCGTAAAGCACAGGCGAGGCTGGTGGGAGGCAGTGGTGGGGGAGGAGGCGAGGCTGGTGGAGAGACAGTGGTGGAGGAGGAAGCGAGGCTGGTGGAGAGACAGTGGTTGGGAAGGAGGCGAGGCTGGTGGAGAGACAGTGGTGGAGGAGGAAGCGAGGCTGGTGGAGAGACAGTGGTGGGGCAGGAGTCGCTGGTGTTGAGACAGTGGTGGGGAAAGAGGCAAAGCTGGTCTACCTGGAGGGTATTCCGGGGATCATGGGCTGATCAACTAGGCTGTTACTGCTGGCCGCACGTAGTCTAGCGTACGAACCACAGCCCGGCTGATCCGGCACTGACTAAGTATCTGTCCAGCTCCCTCTTGACGGCAGCAAGGGGTCTATTGGTAATTGCCCTTATGCATGGTGGGAGACTGTTCAACAGTCTTGGGCCCCAGACACTTATGGTGTTTTCTCTAAGTATATTAATGGTGCCCCTACTTTTCATTAGGGTTATGTTGCGTCGCCTGCCAAGTCTTTTGTTTTCGGAGGGGTGATTTCTGTGTGCAGATCAAGGACAAGTCCCTCTAGGATTTTCCAGGTGTAGATTATGATGCTCTCGCCTGCACTCCACTGAGTACAAGTCAAGTGCTTCCAAGTGATCCCAGTAGTTGAGGTGTTTGATGGAACTGATATGCGCAGTAAAGGTTCTCTGTACATTCTCTAGATCTGCAATTTCACCTGCCTTGAATGGTGGGGAGACAATAGTAGCGAAGATGGTAGGGATACCGGGATGGGGGAGGGGCCGAGGCTGCTGGGGAGACAGGTGTGGTAGAGGGGGCGAGGGTGCTGGGGAGACAGGGGTGGTAGAGGAGGCGAGTCTGGTTGGGAGAGAGGGGTGGTAGAGGGGGGTGAGGCTGGTGGGGAGACAGGGGTGGGTGAGGGGACGGGGCGGGTGCAGGGAGGCAGGGGTGGTGAAGATGGTGAAGGGGAAGAAACGTGGGTGGGGAAGATGGTAAGACTGTGGGAGGGTAGATTCAGTTTTAGGAGAGAGGAGGAGGCTGGTGCTGGGGATGAGGGAAAGTGGGAGAAGAAGGGAGAATAGGAAGATCAGAGAGGGACTAAGGGATGGCAAATTGAAGATAAAAGTGTACAAGAGAGAGTAACGTCCAAACAGCTGTTATTGGTCTAAGCACAACAACAAACACCCTCTAACTCATGGATAAATTTAGAAAAAATAATTACTAAGAGCACTCTATTTTAGGGGAGAATATATTAACAGAGATCACTCCCTCTAACCTGGAGAACCCTATCATACTTATTCTTTAAGCTGCGTATGCAGTGCATGCTTCTGCCCGTCTGCATGCGAGTGTTTATTGGGACCCACTACTACCCTCGTCCAGGCTGTCACAGCCGCTACTACCCTCGTCCAGGCTGTCACAGCCGCTACTACCCTCGTCAAGGCTGTCACAGTTGCTACTACCCTCGTTCAGGCTGTCACACTCACTACTACCCTCGTCCAGGCTGTTACAGCCGCTACTACCCTCGTCCAATTGTCACAGCCGCTACTACCCTCGTCCAGGCTGTCACAGCCACTACTACCCTCGTCCAGGCTGTCATAGCAGCTACTACCCTCGTCCAGGCTGTCACACCTACTACTACCCTCGTCCAGGCTGTCACAGCCACTACTACCCTCGTCCAGGCTGTCACACCCATTACTACCCTCGTCCAGGCTGTCACAGCCACTACTACCATCGTCCAGGCTGTCACACCCACTACTACCCTCGTCCAGGCTGTCACAGCCGCTACTACCCTCGTCCAGGCTGTCACAGCCGCTACTACCTCGTCCAGGCTGTCACAGCCACTACTACCATCGTCCAGGCTGTCACAGCCACTACTACCCTCGTCCAGGCTGTCACAGCCACTACTACCTCGTCCAGGCTGTCACACCACTACTCCTCGTCCAGCTGTCACAGCACTCTACCTCGTCCAGGCTGTCACACCCTACTACCCTCGTCCAGGCTGTCACAGCCACTACTACCTCGTCCAGGCTGTCACACCCACTACTACCCTCGTCCAGGCTGTCACACCACTACTACCCTCGTCCAGGCTGTCACACCCACTACTACCATCGTCCAGGCTGTCACAGCTGCTACTACCCTCGTCCAGGCTGTCACAGCCACTACTACCTCGTCCAGGCTGTCACAGCCACTACTACCATCGTCCAGGCTGTCACAGCCACTACTACCCTCGTCCAGGCTGTCAACCACTACTCCTCGTCCAGGCTGTCACACCACTACTACCTCGTCCAGGCTGTCAAGCACTACTACCCTCGTCCAGGCTGTCACCCACTACTACCCTCGTCCAGGCTGTCACAGCTCACTACTACCATCGTCCAGGCTGTCACAGCTACTCCTCGTCCAGGCTGTCAGCCGCTACTACCTCGTCCAGGCTGTCAAGCCACTACTACCCTCGTCCAGGCTGTCACAGCCACTACTACCCTCGTCCAGGCTGTCACAGCCATACTACCCTCGTCCAGGGTGTCACAGCCACTACTACCCTCGTCCAGGCTGTCACAGCCACTACTACCCTCGTCCAGGCTGTCACAGCAGTTACTACCCTCGTCCAGGCTTGTCACAGCCACTACTACCCTCGTCCAGGCTGTCACAGCCACTACTACCCTCGTCCAGGCTGTCACAGCATTACTCCCTCGTCCAGGGTGTCAAGCGCTACTACCCTCGTCCAGTGTCACAGCTACTACTACCTCGTCCAGGCTGTCACAGCCACTACTACCCTCGTCCAGGCTTGTCACGCACTGCTACCTCGTCCAGGTGTCACAGCCTACTACCCTCGTCCAGGCTGTCACAGCCACTACTACCTCGTCCAGGCTGTCACAGCCACTACTACCTCGTCCAGGCTGTCAAGCAGTTACTCCCTCGTCCAGGCTGTCACAGCACTACTACCTCGTCCAGGCTGTCAAGCCACTTTTTTTCTACCTCGTCCAGGCTGTCACAGCCACTACTACCTCGTCCAGGTGTACAGCGCTACTTACCTCGTCCAGGTGTCACAGCCACTACTACCCTCGTCCAGGCTGTCACAGCACTACTACCCTCGTCCAGGCTGTCAAGCCGTTACTACCTCGTCCAGGCTGTCACAGCCACTACCATCGTCCAGGCTGTCACAGCCACTACTACCTCGTCCAGGCTGTCACAGCCACTACTCCTCGTCCAGGTGTCACAGCCTACTACCTCGTCCAGGCTGTCACAGCACTACTACCCTCGTCCAGGCTGTCACAGCCACTACTACCCTCGTCCAGGCTGTCACAGCACTCTACCTCGTCCAGGCTGTCACCGCACTACCTCGTCCAGGCTGTCACACCCTACTACCTCGTCCAGGCTGTCACACTACTACCCTCGTCCAGGCTGTCACAGCCACTACTACCCTCGTCAGGCTGTCACGCCAGCTACTACCCTCGTCCAGGCTGTCACAGCCACTACTACCTCGTCCAGGCTGTCACACCACTACTACCATCGTCCAGGCTGTCATAGCAGTTACCTCGTCCAGGTGTCATAGCACTCTACTCGTCCGCTGTCACAGCCACTCCTCGTCCAGGGCTGTCACAGCTACTACTACCTCGTCCAGGCTGTCACAGCCACTTACCCTCGTCCAGGCTGTCACAGCCACTACTACCCTCGTCCAGGCTGTCACAGCCCACTACTCCTCGTCCAGGCTGTCAGCCACTACCCTCGTCAGCTGTCACAGCCACTACTCCCTCGTCCAGCTGTCAGCACTACTACCTCGTCCAGCTGTCACAGCTCTACCTCGTCCAGGCTGTCACAGCTACACTCGTCATGCAGCTACTACCCTCGTCCCCCTTCGTCCAGGCTGTC
>WNWK01011603.1:0-63759 GCA_009830355.1 Cherax destructor
ATAGGGTCGGAGACCCTTGGAGCATGGGGCAAGTGTGCTCTAAGGTTTCTCAAAGAGCTGGGTGAAAAACTCATCATAGAAACCAAGGACCACAGGGCGACCAGCTTCCTCTTTCAGAGACTCAGTGTTGCAATCCAGAGGGAAAATACCTGCAGCATTCTGGGCACGCGGCCCACTGCCGGGGAGCTGGACAAAGTATTTGACATGTAGCTCTGAGTTGTTATCTATGTTGTTTTACTCCCTATTGTATTCCTGTCAATGTAATTTGTCAATGTATTTTGTCTTGAAATAAAGTTTATATATATATATATATATATACAGTGGAACCCCGGTTAACGAACACCCCGTAAATCGTGCAATTGTGTAAGTATAATATTGTAAGTGCTTGTGGAAATGTATTTTTGGGGGTCTGAAATAGACTAACCTAAATGACATTTTTTCTTAAGGAAGTAAATTCGTTCGGTAATAGCACTTGAGCAGGCTTCTGCAATGATTTTTTTTCGTTAACCGGGGTTCCAATGTATATATATATATATATATATATATATAAAAAAAAAAAAAAAATGGTGGTAGGAGAAGTGGAATATTCAAATGGCATTAGGAAGAAATCCAAATATTCTTCCTTGAAGCCTTTTTATCCACTTCTCCGAGGCTATGGGTCCCACAATTTGTACCAGAGGTATATATATATATACATATATACAAATATTCTTCCTTGAAGCCTTTTATCCACTTCTCCGAGGCTATGGGTCCCACAATTTGCACCAGAAATAGACCCCATCCTATTTATATATATATATATATATATATATATATATATATATATATATATATATATATATATATATATATATATATATATATATATATATATATATATATTATATATATAAATATATGTATATAAAATGATGAAAGATTCACTTTACAAAATACATTTAATGCTTATTCACAAACTTATAATTTTGTATAGTTGCATCGATTAATGTTATTCTTTCCTTTTATATAAAATTTTGCTTGCTCGACCACTACATGAAAAAATGCTAATTATCAGTTTTATCTTCACAGCCAATCCTGTTAATAACACATAGTGTTTCACGTTTATTAGGAGAGTCAAATGGGTGACTGATACATCAGCATTAAGCAATGATAATCTAACCTAAAATGTTTATTCTCAGCTCCAGTGGCGTCATTTCTGTTCTCGTTTGAGGATATTGTTTTCACCTTAATCTTATGCTTCTTTTATTGTCGTCGTGGTATGATATTCTTGGATATTTTTTTATTGACAAGGACATTATAACTTATTTATATCAAATAAAACCTAATATGACCTAAATAATGAATATGGAGAAATTTGAGACAAACCGTATCTGAATATAAAGCAATTACTTCTATTTGTAATTAAGTATATTAGCATTAGCAAAGAAACAATATTTTATAATGATTTCTTTTACACAATCCTTTTTCCGACAGCTGAGAGAGTTATCTCATCAACACTCGCCCAGACAAGTTTAGCATCACAGATGGTGCAAGCTGGCCTACCAACACAGGTGGTGCAAGCTGGCCTAGTAACAGAGGTGGTGCAGGCTGGCCTACCATCACAGGTGGTGCAAACTGGCCTCTCAACACAGGAGGTGCAGGCTGGCCTCTCAATACAGGTGGTGCAGGCTGGCCTGTCAAAACAGGTGGTACAGGCTGGTCTACCAACACATATGATGCAGGCTGGCCTACCAACACAGGTGATGCAGGCTGGCCTACCAACACAGGTGATGCAGGCTGGCCTACCAACACAAGTGGATCTTGCTGACACGAATATAAAAATGGAGCAGGAGGACCTGACAACACAAAAGTTCAAGACTTATGTGACAACACAGGTTTCGCAGGCTGGGCAGACAACAAAGATGGCGCCAGCTGGACTGACAACAAATTCGGTTAAAGCTGAACTTTCCACACAGTTGGTGAAAACTGGGTTGTCACCACAGATGGTAGGGAGTGGAATGATGAGACAGGTGGAGGATACTGTACTGACCACACAGGTGGTGCAGGATGTGATCACCTCAGCATCATACGTTAACAACTTGGTAATTTTCATTACTGACGGCACTACCTCACCCGCCACTTTCTTCACGGCAAGTGCCTAAGTATTTTGGTTAAAAAAAATTAAAGCTGGATGTTTTTATTAATACCATTTTGCGGGGAAATCAAATGTTTTGTCGAATATGCAAATGCAACACCATTTATCGACTGACAGTATTCTACTAGAGTTAGGGAGAAACAATTCATATTTGTATTTAGTTTTGTAAACCTTCACTCTCACTCTCTTATAACATTATATTGCTTCTGCGCCATGTCATGTGTATGGGAAGTAGTGGTCAACATAGCCTCAAATTAACAAAATAATGTTTCAGAATACTTTATCAAAGTTTCCTTTTAGGTAGTGGATCATCGCTTGTTCTCAAGAGGTCTGGGATTTTTTGAAGCAGTGCCAAGCAGCTCGGAGTTAAAGTTCAAACATCTGTCTCTGCTGGTTGAAAATGTTAAGCTGGTATGTTGCTTGCGTATTGCTCTGAATGCATTAAATATACTGAAACTATACTGGTTAAAGTTCTGGTATGTTTTCTGTCACTGTGTTAGTTCTGTAAGAACTGTTATACCACAATATACGAAAACTCACACTATTACCATTAAAGAAAGAATATAACACTTTGTTAATGAGTTGGATGTAGTACATTTCTGGCACCTACGTTCACACACTTTAATCACAACACATGTTGTTGTATGTAAAGTATCAAGTATAGGCAAGCAAATTCTAAAGCATTACTTTCAATACATAATTATTTAGTAAATACTCAGATTTATGTTTATGAAATAAATATAACTAACAAAACAGGTTTATGTTTCTGGTTTTGTCATACTTTGTTATTAGATAATGTGTTTTATTAATGTCGTTTCAAAAGTAATCATTCAGCACTGATTTTTTTTTTAAACAATATAACAGTTTAGGCACAACGTGGAAGAAATTTATGTACAATTCAGGACATTTATTAAGCGAAATTTCACCACGAGTGTCTTCTGCAGTCCTAATACAGAAGTAGTTAAGTAACTCTCAGGTATGGAAAGAGGAGGGAAGTGGGGATAGTCAGAACAGCAACAGAGACGAGTGTCTTCCGTAGTAGAAGAAGACCCGGGCCGGATGTACCGACGAATCTACTACAATACAAGAACCATGGCTTAACCCAGCAGCAGAACACTTGATGATGAAGCTGGGGTCACCAGGCAGGCGCGGGAGTTCTGGTGAAGTTCTATTTACTGTGAAAATTGGAATTATCCGTTCATATTCGAATTTCTTAAACATTTCGTTTGGTAGGTATGTGAGTATTTTATTGTTTTCAAAATAGTCGATCAATTGTTTCACAAAACTTTGAACTTGTTCTTGTGTGTATGTCTCTGGAGCAACAGAGGCGATTTTGACAGTACCATTGCAGAGTTGATGGTGGAGTTAATTGACGAACATGGTGTTCTTGTTAGCAGGTGTAGTGAAAAGTCGAAGATTTTTGCAGGTTAGGCCGGGGGTGTGGTTGTCGACTTCATTTCTTTGTCAGAGGAAGGACAAACTTGATCTTTAGATGGAGTTACCGTAGTTTTGGAGGTGGTGACAGACTGAACATGCGGGGTGGCTGTGGCAGCTGGTGGGTCAGAGGTGGACTAATCTGTTGTGGGTGGGGGATATTAGGGCATAGTGATACCTATTATTCTGGATAAGATTTTCATATTCTAAAGGTGTAGTGTCAGGATACTTTAATCTGGGAAGATTGTTGAAGAGGAATTGTTCATTGATAATTTTAATAGAGTGAAGGTTCCAGGGCAGGAGGCGTTCATGTGTGCATACATCATCCAGTACATGACCTTGGTTGGAGCACCATCTGGGAATGTTGGAATAAAGTTGGTTGCAGATCAAGTCTGAAGGGTAACTTCGAGAATTTTGGGAGTTTTAGTTTGAAGTCTTGGGATTGCAGCACAAGTCGGTGTCTCCATTTTTTTTAGGGGGGGGGGGTGAATTCCTTCAGGGGGTGATATGGAGGAATCGCTCCTGTTTTTTGGGATCAACATGTAATATAAGATGCTTTGACCAACAGCTACGCAGAAAGCTGGAGCTCCTGAGGGCTTAAGGCCTTGTCTAAGGGCAAAGGTAAAAGTTACACAAATCTCCTCCTGAAACAAGGCTATCCCAGTCAAAACAGAATGCGCTAAAGAAGCATTTTCTAAATCAATGGGTTGGTTATCACAGGGTTCAGGCAAAATTCCTCGTTAGAAAAATATACATTTATTAGTATTAACACTACATACACACACTAGAAGAAACACCCTCCAATTCCTCTTAGTCTAAAGGCCCAAATAAAGGTACATAAGGAGCCGGCGGGCTGGAGAGTTAGGGCAATACAAAGGCACACATGTACCTATGGGGTCAGTGCCGTCCCCAACTCTCCTCCCAAGACCACATCCTATTACATCAGTCCTCACTCATCCCACAGAGCCCTGACCACATCAGAGCCCAGTTGAGCGTCCTGGTAAACAATAAAAGAGCCTATGGCTTGAGTTGCCTAAACAAAAAGAGTACAAAACTTATCTCAGATACCCGGCGCCTCGCCAGCATCATCACTCCATCCTGCTTCCCATGTGACTCTCCCCACGCCAAGCTCACCACCGCTGTCCCCACACTTGGAAAATAAGTCCCGGCAGGATATCATTACATTTCCCATTTTAAACTGCTTTACAGTACCCACAAAATGCTTAGCATATTTCTAAAATTATTGTTGACATTTATCCATAGTTCATACATTATCATTTACAATTATGTATATAAAATTAATGGCACATTTCTCCATACATTTTTCCATGCAATGCAGAACACTACATAACACCAACACCGAGTGTCTGAGATGCTAAGGTGATTTCTGCGAAGGTGACCTTGATCATGAATCTGGTGGTTGGAATTTTTGTAATGGAGTTGACAGTTGACCAGTCATTTTGACATTCAATGAGTCGTTTAAAGTCGCCTGTCGATTCACTGGCGACATCACGATTTAATAAGCGTCTTGATGAACACTAATATCTTGGTCATCACCACAGGAAAGAAGTTACTCCGAAGTTACGGTGCTTGAGAACGTTAATGGCAGAGGTGGTGAAGATCTTGTGAGCTCCGTCATCGTTAAAGCACATGACGATGATAGAGTCCTTAGAACTGAGGAGGTTGGACAGGTTACCTATAGTATGACTCACGAAATCGTAATGACACGATTGCAAACAAACCATACCACGGGTGGGGTTCGAACCCGCGGTCAGAGAGTCTCAGAACTCCAGACTGTCGCGTAAGCCACTGGGCCTGCTAGCTTCAATAAGATTCATCCAACTAGGTATATTTCTACACCATAGGAAGGTTAGCATAGGCACCACTGTGTCCACAAATGCAAGTTTTTACAGACGAATCATGGCTGTTACGAACTCTAGCTCAAGTCCCCCTCAAAGCCGTCAACATCCAACCTAGTTGGATGAATCTTATTGAAGCTAGCTGGCCCAGTGGCTTACGCGACGGTCTGGAGTTCTGAGACTCTCTGACCGCGGGTTCGAACCCCACCCGTGGTATGTTTTTTTTTTTCACTATAGTATGGTCGTCAGGAGAGTTGCTAGAATCTTTATCGTCGTGTCCGAGATGATATGGCGAATTGGATGAATGTGCAAACGGTGCGCCATGACGATGTTGCTGACTCTTAGGAGAGAACAGAGTCAGTAAGGCGTGACGTTATAAGTTACCTCCTGTATGTATTGTACGTGTATGGCGTCCTTATACTACTTAATACAGAGATGTTGTTGTTGTTGTAGGTTCGCCGGTACTGCCGGCCCGGGTCTTCTCCAAATGGTGACCCAGCCTTGGCTCCCAGGGGTGGTAGTGTCTTGGAAGATGTCTATGTCTTGCTGGGTGTCGATGGCTCCCAAGGAAGGGAGTGTCTTGGAGGCATGTCAGCGGTGATCAGCTGACGATGCAAGGACGGCTCGATGAGACTGCAACAGCAGGCAGGTCAGGAAAGGCCAAGGAAGCAGTGATAACAGGGTCGATTGGAGCCACACCCCAGCTTTAGCTAAATAGCAAAGTGCTGGGGAAACTTAGCTTCTCAGTGAGTGGTCGATGGGGAGCTGCTACTCGGTGAACTGTTCAGGTGAACCGTTCTGTAGAGAATGTGATGTGATCTAATTAATGTGTCTAATTGGGGTCGCAGGTGAACTTAACAGTTCCATTCTTGAGTTGATGGTGGACCTCTTGTGCAAACATTGTGTCTCTAAATTGTTCAGTGGTGTAGAAGAAGAGTCCAGGTGTATCGATGAATGAGGATTCAATATCATCGTCTGGGGGGCTGACACTTGTAGCAGTAGCAGTATCAGGGCTGGCAGTAGTAGCAGGAGCAGTAGCAGGGCTGACAGTAGTAGCAGTAGCAGTGGTGTTTCTGGCATAAAGTGTGTCCAGGAATCCCGGAAGATCAATTGCTTCAATTAGAACTTTAGCTCTCTCAGCTGGTGGAATATGCTCCATTCCAGCTATCCCACGCTGGATTATATCTCCCAAGGACTGTAATTCTTCTATGGTAGGAGATGTGGAGGAAGGTTTTAGTGTGCTCTCAGTGGTGGGAGGAGTCGGCGCCTGTTCAGTCTCTGGTTGGTCTGTCTCCATGGTGGAGGGCGGAGCTTGAGGTGTTGTTGGTGGTGGAGGCGGTGGAGTGGAGATGTTGACTGTTCACGTGGTAGCTTGAATGATTTCAGTTGAAGGTGGCGATGCAGGGAATGTAAAGTTTGGCAGGTTGTTGAGTTGGAATAGTTCATTGATGGTGGTATTAAATGACCCAGGTGCAGCTACATTCTGTACATGGACGTACATGATACAGTAGAGAATTTTAGTAGATTCGCCAGCATGCAGTGGTGGTGTAGTGTCGGTGGCGGCAGCCGCTTGTGTGGCCTTGAGTATTTTGGTAGTATCAGATTGGAGTTTGGTGATAGCCGCGTAAGTAGTGGTCTGGACAGTGGTTTTCTTAAGTTGATCTACTTGTTTCTTGTGGATTTCTCGGCGGACTGGACATCTGGCAGCAAGAGTGTGATGATCGTTTTAGCAGTTTAAACATTTCGGTGGAGTAGTGGTGGTGCAGTGGTGGAGTAGTGGTGGTGCAGTGGTGGAGTAGTGGTGGTGCAGTGGTGGAGTAGTGGTGGTGCAGTGGTGGAGTAGTGGTGGTGCAGTGGTGGAGTAGTGGTGGTGCAGGACCTGTAGTAATATCCTTCATTACTGCAGGTGGAACAGAACTTTTTATCCTTGGTTGGGCAGTCTTTAGTTGTGTGCAGGTATGAATAGCAGTTAAAGCATTGTGGGATTTGTCTAAATTTCTCTGCTTCGATGAAGGCTGAGTTGATATGGAAATAGTGGATAGCCAGTCCATCGGTGAGAGCTTTGTCTGCCATTGTGACGTCACTAAAGGTGACCTTCGGCATGGGTGAAGCATTGGGTATTTTGTTAATAAAGTCCACCTTTGCCCAAGGGTTCTGCGTTTCTATGGATGTCTTGATTTCATTAGTATCTTGAGTGGTAATGAGAGAGTCCAGGCGTCTGAGGAACACAGTCCTCTTAGCCTTCAAGGCTGGGGAAGTCCAGACCTGGAATCCCCGGTCCTGTAGCGTGGTAGTAGCAGAAGTAGTGAGTAGTTTCTCAGCCTCAGTGTCGTCAATACAGACGACAATGAAGGCAGCTTTGAGTGACAAAATCGCGGTGAATTTTACTTGCAGACTGCTGCTAACAGTAGACCCAAGTGCTAGCTTGGACATGTCATTGATGATTCCACTGACTCTGTTAGAGAAATGTATCCTGATCGTGGTTGGTCCTTGGACTGTGTGTGTGTGCTCTGGGGACGTTAATACAGAGGTAACTAAACAGGTATATATAGTGGCAGTAGTCAGGTGGCAAGCTGCGAGTAGTAGTGGTAGAAGTAGTAGTGGTAGTAGTAGTAGTGGTAGTAGTAGTAGTGGTAGTAGTAGTAGTGGTAGTAGTAGTAGTGGTAGTAGTAGTAGTGGTAGTAGTAGTAGTGGTAGTAGTTGTAGTGGTAGTAGTAGTAGTGGTAGTAGTAGTAGTGGTAGTAATAGTAGTAGTAGTGGTAGTAGTAGTAGTAGTGGTAGTAGTAGTAGTGGTAGTAGTAGTAGTAGTAGTAGTATTGGTTATCTCCTAAATGGACAATACCCTGTTGATCAACAATTTGGATATAGTGTTACTGACAACAATTATGGCAGCTTTCACATATTATATTCGCCGTAAATGTTCTTCCTTAATGTCCAGCTTGACCTCACTGATCGTCACTAATACTAATACCAATCTAGTTAAAGGAGAGTCTCCCAGTTATTCGTTCTGGCGATCAAAAAACGTTGTAATTACCGTTTTCGTTATACTTGGTTACAAACCTCCTTCCTAAAATAGCCACCAGGTCTTCAACTACCGTCAGGAACTTGGTACATAAAACACAAGAGCAATTCTGTTACTAACGCAGAAGAAATCACTAATTTACAGCATAAAAAAAACTTAATATCTCGTACCAAACAGAATAAGCACAAAGGGAAGAAAAAGACATCCAGGATATTGCAAGAAACCCCATATATTTACATTTTTATCCAAAACTCAAACTAAGAACTACCTTTACTTAGACCCATAATAAGAGGAGGCTAATATACTGATGATGAACAAGAAATAATCAAAATTCTACAAGAACAGTATGAGTCGGTTTCAGAAACCCACTGTTTGACAGAAGAGTGGATAATGCAGAAATTTTTTTCATTCAGTAGGAAGGTCGTGCAGACCAACTAACTGACATTAGTACTAATCTCATAGAATTCGAAAAATAAATTGAAAACACGCCCTCTCACTCAACACATGGACCAGATTCATGAAATTCTCTGTATATAAAAAGTGCAATGCACCACGAGCATTAACCATCAGTATTTGTTGAAGATCCTAGATCTAAGTGAAATTCCAGAGAATGTAGGTATAGGTCTTGGACAGTGATAAGATATCAATTTACAAACCTCGTGGAACAGCATAATCTGCATAACCAAACCAGCACGGTTTTAGAACTGGACGATCAAGCCTGTCACAGCTGTTAGACCACTTTGACAGAATTATGGAGTCGTTGTATAAAGCCTAAACGCAGATGTGATACATAAGATTTGCAAAAGGCGTTTGAGAAATGCGATCACAGGTGATTGCCAACAATATGAGAGCAAAAGACATTACGGGAAGGTAGGAAAATGGATTTTCGAGTTTGTAACTCACAGAACATAAAGAATATTAGTAAACAGCAAAATCCAGCATCAGCGTGGTTAAAAGATCAGTACTCCAAGGCACTGTCCTGCCACCTCTGCTGTTTCTTATCCTCATAGCAGACATAGATAAAAACTAAAATAAGCATATGAGTCACTTCTACAGAAGACACTGAAAATTGTAGTAGGATTTTGAGTAGGATTTTGCAGTGGGCATTAGAGAATAACATGACGTTCAATGGTGATAAGTTCCTGTATACAAAACTCAAGAGGATCGTTAAATAGAAAGAAAGACACGAAAGACTTGGGAATAATTATGTCCGGTGTCTTTTCTTCCATAGAACACAATATGACCAAGATCACGACAGCCAAAATGACTGGGGTGGATAATGAGAACTTTCAAAACAAGGGCAATAATGTCAAAGGTGACACTTTTCAAATCGCTTGTGCTCTCTCATTTGGAATACTGATCCATTCAGAGCAGGAGACATATTAGAGTTGGAACATATAGAGATCGTTTACGGATTGCATAGAGCCCAAACAAATATTTAAATTGCTGGAAATCGACTTATGACTTTAAATATGTACTATATGTACTCACAGGAGCTGAGAAAAGAGAGATACTGTTGAGGACCTTGTATGAAATCTGTTCACTTCCATAACAACATTCTGGAGAGCGAGATATGGAGGAAGTGCAAAATAAACCCATTTAAAACAGGGTACGGCCAGCACAATAAGGGAAAGGTGTATCGACGTCCTTTGTCCCAGACTATTAAACATCTTGCCAAAAGATATCGGAAACACTGGTGTGCCAAACGTAGAAGTCTTTAATTAAGATAAAACAGAAGAAGTATCATCACAAGGTGCCAGATCAACCACGTAGGGTGGATATGTTGGTCAGCGGGTCACTAGCAGTAACATCCTTTATGAACAGACAAGCACCAGGGAAGCCTAGCCATAAGCTGGGCTCTGCGAGTAGAAAAACGATGGATCTCTTCAAAAGTATATCAGAAGGTGAACAAGATGTAAGTAAGGGATACACAAGAACACGATATTACGATCCGTAACAACAAGAACGCTTGCAACCGTAACGACTGTTAAAATGCGTGTCCAGCACAGAGATGGTGTTGAACTCCATAGGACGTTCTGTGAAGTCATGTTAGTTAATAACCCAATTTATCAAAAGTACGTCAGTTTCACTTTACCCAAATTGTTGATCAACAGGATATTACACATTTTGGAGGCAGCTGTAATATGGTGTTGACAGGTCCCTCTAAAACCCAAACCAGCACACCAGGGTAGTGTTACTACCACCCCCTCGCAGCGAATATATATTAGTTCATAGTTATCACTGTATTAACACTGAAGACGCTATTCTTGGCGAAACTTTTCCAATAATAAATGTTGTGAACTGTACACAAGTCTTTTTTTCCACACTAATGATGTCTATAGCTGTAATGTAACTTTGTAATCGTGTTATTTATGCGTCTTGATAAAAATCCAAGTAATTTGTTGGCCTTGAAGCGCACACTTCTACACTGTTGTCTTGGTTCATTCTCCACACTTATACTGTACTGTTATCAAGACTGATGGACTGATCACATCGACTCCTGTCTGATGGACCGATTACCTAGAACTCCTTCTCATTTTCAAACTTTCTTCTCTTTATTGAACTGAGGAAGCAACTAATTAGCTAAACATTTCACAATAAAATTCCCAAGTATTACAGAAGTGTCTAATTGATCATATGGTTTTTGCTTACCATGACTCCCAAATCTTTCTCACATCCCGTATGATGAAGCTCTACATAACCTATTTTATAAATATGAGGGACATTTTCCTTGCCAAGGCTTAGGACTTTCCATTTATTTTATTTTCTCACCACGACATTACCTTTTCTAAGTCAACCTGTAGTTCACTGTCATCCTCTGAATCCCTTGTTCTACGTATTTTTGTGTGGTCAGCGAATTTGCTCACGTCACTTATTATTCCTTCCTCAAGTTCATTAATGTAAATATTGAACAACAAGAGGCCTCAAATTTATCATCGTAGAAACCACTTATGAACTGTCTCTCCTATTTTATTATTTCATTATTAAGCCTTTTAACGCATGTCATGAGTCACTACTTTCCTTAACAATTTTTGTTTTACTCAATAAAAAAAGCCTTACTGAAATCCGAATAAGCAATAAAGCAATCTTATCATAATCTACTGTTTTAAATGTCTAGTGAAGAAAGTCTCTAAAATTGTCTGGCTGGAATGGTCCCGTAGGTAAGTAGTACACATATTCAAACAGATTTGCCGATGTGTGGAATAATCTGCCAAGTACTTTCAAAGAGTGAAAATGGAAACATTTCTCTATATGTATTATTTTATGTGCTCTTTCCTATTCTCGAGATAACTAACAAAATAATTCACAAATAAACAGCTGCGTCAGTCTACATCAGACGTGATAATTGTTGTGTTAAGTGACGACCCAGCCTTCCTCGTTGCCTTCCTGGAGTGGTCCCTCAAAAGCCACCTCCTGACATGGGCAACAAGGCTTTTGATCACCACTCGCTGTCATCTTCAAGATGTACAGGACCTACACACACCTCTCTCCAAACTGAATTCCATGTTGCTTATTATCAGCAACGACACAGCGAATATCAGGTGATGAGTGAATTGTATCTTATGTTTAAAAGAAGACTTAATAGGATGACTTTTGTAACAAGAATCTGTCTGTTGACAATGAGGATACTATGTGAAAAAAAATATAATTAACACAAACACTCACATACACGCACAGAAACACACACACACACACACACACACACACACACACACACACGAGCTAGAGTACACACACACAACTCCTCCTCCGAGGAGGTGAAGAAGCTGTTATGTGAACTCGATACCTCAAAAGCGGTGGGACCGGACAACATTTCTCCGTGGGTCCTTAGAGAGGGAGCAGAGATGTTGTGTGTGCCACTAACACAAATCTTCAACACATCCATTGAAACTGGCATTAAACTACAGACCTGTGTCACTGACGTGTATAGTATGCAAAGTCATGGAGAAGATCATCAGGAGGAGAGTGGTGGAGCACCTAGAAAGACACAAGCTTATAAACGACAACCAGCACGGTTTCAGGGAAGGAAAATCCTGTGTCACAAACCTACTGGAGTTTTATGACAAGGTAACAGAAGTAAGACACGAGAGAGAGGGGTGGATAGACTGCATTTTCTTTGACTGCAAGAAGCCGTTCGACACAGTTCCTCACAAGAGGTTAATGCAAAATCTAGAGGATCAGGCACACGTAACAGGAGAGGCACTACAATGGATCAGAGAATATCTGACAGAGAGGCAACAACGAGTCATGGTACGTGACTAGGTGTCAGAGTGGGAACCTGTGACGAGTGGGTTTCCACAAGGGTCAGTCCTAGGATCTGTACTGTTTTTGGTATATGTGAATGACATAACGGAAAGGGATAGACTCAGAAGTGTCCCTGTTTGCAGATGATGTGAAGTTAATGAGAAGAATTATATCAGTCGAGGATCAGGCAGGACTACAAAGAGACCTGGACAGGCTACAAGCCTGGTCCAGTAACTGGCTCCTTGAATTTAACCCTGCCAAATGAATATCATGAATATCGAGGAAGGGCAAAGAAGACCGCAGACAGAGTATAGTCTAGGTGGCCAAAGACTGCAAACCTCACTCAAGGAAAAAGATCTGTTGGTGAGTATAATACCGAGCACATCTCCTGAGGAATCATTCAAGACTCTGTACACCATATACGTCAGGCCCATACTGGAGTATGCAGCACCAGTTTGGAACACACACCTGGTCAAGCACGTCAAGAAATTAGAGAAAGTGCAAAGGTTTGCAACAAGACTAGTCCCAGAGCTAAGGGGATTGTTCTACGAAGAAAGGTTAAGGGAAATCGGCCTGGCGACACTAGAGGACAGGAGGGTTAGGGGAGACATGATACTGACATAAAATACTGCGAGGAATAGATAAGGTGGACAGAGACAAGATGTTCCAGAGAGGGGACACAGAAACAAGGGGTCACAATTGGAAGTTGAAGACTCCTATGAGTCAAAGGGATGTTAGGAAATATTTCTTCAGTCATAGAGTTGTCAGGAAGTGGAATAGCCTAGAAAGCGACATAGTGGAGGCAGGAACCATACATAGTTTTAGGACGAGGTTTGATAAAGCTCATGGAGCATCGAGAGAGAGGACCTAGTAGCAATCAGTGAAGTTGCGGGGCCAGGAGCTATGACTCGACCCCTGCAACCACAAATAAGTGAGTACAAATAGGTGAGTACACTGCTGATCAAAAACCAATGGGATTTTGATGAGCTGGAGAGAGGAGACAGAGGAGAAGCAAGAGATTACATAGGTCCCAAGGTGGTAATTGCAGTGATGTATAACCCACCACAGAACAGCAGGAGGCCAAGGCTAGAAGGGCTCATGCGAGCAGGGCGAAGCTACTGATCATGGGTGACTTTAACCACAAGGAAATCGATTTGGAGAACTTGGAGCCACATGGGGGCCTAGAAACGTGTAGGGCTAAGATGATGAAGGTGGTACTGGAAAACTTCATGTACCAACACGTAAGGGACACTACCAGACAGAGAGGAGAGGATGAACCAGCGAGACTGGACCTAATATTCACCTTGAGTAATGCAGATATTGAGGACATCACATATGAAAAACTCCTTGGGCCCTTCCAGCAGGAAGGCCTGGACGAATGAAGCCAAACTACAAGAAAAGGGACTATGCGGGCATGAAGAATTTCCTGAATGGGGTTCAGTGGGACAGAGAACTGGCAGAGAAGTTTAGTAAACGAGATGATGGAATATGTGACAACAATATGCAAGGAAGCTGAGGAGAGGTTTGTACCCAAGGGTAACAGGAATAATGAAAAGCCAGGATGAGCCCGTGGTTCACCCAAAGGTGCAGGGAGGGCAAAACCAAGTGTACTAGGGAAGGGAAGAAGTATAGAAGGCAAAGAACCCAGGGGAATAAGGAGATCGGTCGTAGAGCCAGAAATGAATATGCACAGGTAAGAAGGGAGGTTCAACGACAATATGAAAATGACAGCACCAAAAGCCAAATCTGACCCAAAGCTGTTGTACAGCCACATCAGGAGGAACACAACAGTCAAGGACCAGGTGATCAGGCTAAGGAAGGAAGGAGGAGAGATCACAAGAAACGACCGTGAAGTATATGAGGTCCTCAACATGAGATTCAAAGAAGTGTTCACAGAGGAGACAGAAGACGGAGAGGTGGGGTACGCCACCAAGAGCTGGACACAATACATGCAACCGAGGAAGAAGCGAAGAGGTTACTGAGTGAGCTAGATACCTTAAAGGCGATGGGGCCGGACAACATCTCTCCATGGGTCCTGAGAGAGGGAGCAGAGGCGCTATGTGTACCACTAACAACAATATTCAACACATCTATCGAAACAGGGATACTGCCTGAGGTATGGAAGACAGCAAATGGAGTCCCAATTTTTAAAAAAGGAGACAGACATGAAGCACTAAACTACAGACCAGTGTCACTGACATGTATAGTATGCAAAGTCATGGAGAAGATTATCAGGAGAAGAGTGGTGGAACACCTAGAAAGGAATGAGCTTATCAATGACGGCCAACACGGTTTCAGGGAGGGGAAATCCTGTCACAAACCTTCTGGAGTTCTATGACAGGGTGACAGCAATAAGACAAGAGATAGGGGTGGGTAGATTGCATTTACTTGGACTGTAAGAAGGCGTTTGACACAGTTCCACACAAGAGATTAGTGCAAAAGCTGGAGGACCAGTCAGGGATAACAGAGAAGGCACTCCAATGGATTAGGGAATACCTCTCAGGAAGACAGCAGCGAGTCATGGTACGTGGCGAGGTGTCAGAGTGGGCGCCGGTGACGAGTGGGGTTCCACACGGGTCAGTCCTACTACCGATTGTTTCTGGTATTTGTGAACGACATGACTGAAGGAATAGACTTCGAAGTATCCCTGTTTGCAGATGATGTGAAGTTGATGAGAATTCAATCGGACGAGGACCAGGCACAACTATAAAGGGATCTGGACAGGCTGCAAGCTTGGTCCAGCAATTGGCTCCTGGAGTTCAACCCCACCAAGTTCAAAGTCATAAAGATTGGGGAAGGGCAAAGAAGACCTCAGACGGAGTACAGTCTAGGGGGCCAGAGACTACAAACCTCAATCAAGGAAGAAGATCTTGGGGTGAGTATAACACCAGGCACATCTCCAGAGGCGCACATCAACCAAATAACTGCTGCAGCATACGGGCGCCTAGGAATCGTTCAGGACCCTGTACACTGTGTACGTTAGCCCCATATTGGAGTATGCAGCACCAGTTTGGAACCCACATCTAGCCAAGCACGTAAAGAAGCTAGAGAAAGTGCAAAGGTTTGCAACAAGACTAGTCCCGGAGCTAAGGGGTATGTCCTACGAGGAGAGGTTAAGAGAAATCGAACTGATGACACTAGAGGACAGGAGAGATAGGGGGGACATGAAAACGACATATAAAATGCTGAGAGGAATTGACAAGGTGGACAGAGACAGAATGTTCCAGAGATGGGACACAGCAACAAGGGGACACAGTTGGAAGTTGAAGACTCAGATGAATCACAGGGATGTTAGGAAGTATTTCTTCAGTCACAGAGTGGTCGGGAAGTTGAATAGTTTGGGAAGCGATGTAGTGGAGGCAGGCTCCATAGTAGCTTTAAGAAGAGTATGATAAAGCTCATGGCGCAGGTAGAGTGACCTAGTAGCGACCAGTGAAGAGGCGGGGCCAGGAGTTGTGACTCGACCCCTTCAACCACAACTAGGTGAGTACAACTAGGTGAGTACACACGCATGACCTGACAACAGTGGAGGAAATGAAGTGAGTACAATTAAGTGAGTACTCACAGGTGGAAGTGGTACTGGAAACCTCTTGCATCATCATGTCAGGGACACTTCCAGATAAAGAGAGGACATTATGAACCATCAGGGCTGGACATTATATTCACCTTCAGTAGTTCAGACAATGAGGACATCACTTATTAACAAGTCATCACGTGGTCATGAGCTTTGATCACATTATAGACCTAACAGGAGGGAGTGAAGCAGCTCTCGTGGCATAAGAGAAGCCAAGTGACTACACAGGTATGAGAAGTTTCCTTTATGAGGTACAATGGGAAAGAGAACTGGAGGGAAAAACAGTGAATGAAAAGATGGAATATGCAAGCACAAGATGCAAAGAGGCGGATAAATGGTTCGTACAAAAGGGCAACCGAATGAATGGGAAAACCAGAACGACCCTTTATTTCACAGGAAGGTGTATACAGGGCAAAACTAAGTGCGCTAGTGAATGTAAAAAATATTTAGAAGACAAAGCAGACGAGAAAATAAGGAGATTAGCTGAAGAACCAGAAATAAATATTAATGGATAGGGTGGGAGCCCCAGCGGCAATTCGAGAATGACATAGCATTGAAAGCCAAATGTAACCTCAAAGGTGTTATACAGCTACATAAGGAGGAAAACAACAGTAAAAGACCAGGTAATTAGGCTGAGGTAGGAAGGAGGGAAGATCAGAAGAAACAACAAAGAAGTATATATGAAGAGCTGTAGACGAGATTTAAGGAGATGTTTTCATTGGACAGAGACTGGACTACAGAGACTGGACTACAGAGACTGGACTACAGAGACTGGAATGGTAGGGTACAATAAAAAGTGCTGAACACACTACTCAAAAGCGAGGAGGTGGTGAACAGGCTGCTAAATGAGCTAGATACCTCTATCGAAACAGGGCAACTACCTGAGGTGTGGAGACCAGGAAATGTAGTCAGGCATGTAGCATTAAATTACAGAGGATTCTCACTGACATGCATATTATGCAAAGTTATGGACAACGTTTTCAGGAAAAGACTGGTTGAGTACCTAAAACGAATGAGCTAATACACGATAACCACACCGGTTTCAGGGAGGGAAATGTGTCACAAACCTACCGGAGTTTTACGATAAGGTGACAAAAGTGAGACACGCGAGAGAGGTGTGGGGACACTGCATTTTATTGAACAGTAAGAAGGAACAGTTTCACACAAGAATTTTATGCAAAGGACAGATGAGCAGGCATGAATAACAGGAAAGGCACTGCAATGGATCAGAGATTTATTGATAGGTAGGGAAAAACGAGTGATAGTATGTGCTTTTGTTTCTCATGAAGTCAAACTGGCAGGGGTTGAGAATACTTTGCGATGTTATAAAAGCATATAATCTCTTGTGCATGAGTTTCTAGAAGATTCTTGATAGTAAAATCAAGTTTGATATTGGCCTTGTCAGAGTGGGGGACGGTGACGAGCAGGATCCACAACGGTTAATCTTAGTGCCGGTACTCTAACTGGTAAATGTGACTGACACAACGGAAGTAATAGATTCAGAGGTGTCCCTGTTTGTAGACGATGTGTAGCTAATGCGGAGAACACAAGTGGTTGAGGATCAAACAGAACTACAAAGGGATCTGGATTGGCTGCAAGAATGGTGCGTCAACTGGCTCCTGGAATTTAACTCCAACTGCAAAGTCATGAAAATTGGAGAAGGTCAAAGAAGACTGTAGACAGAGTATAGGTTAGCGGGCCTAAGGCTGCAGAAAATGATCTTGTAGTGAGTATAAAACAGAGTACATCTCCTGACTAACACATCAACTAAATATCTACTGCAACATATTGTTGCTTGGCAAACCTAAGACTAACGTTTCAACACCTTAGCAAGGAATCATTCAAGACTCTGTACACCGTGTACGTCAGACCCATATTAGAGTGTGCAGCACCATTATGCAAACCACAATTGGTCAAGAATGTCAAGAATATAGGAAAAGTGCAAAAGCTTGCAACAAGAATAGCCTGAGAGCAAAGGGGAACGTCTCACGAGGAGAGGTTGATGGAAATCGACCTGACGATACTGGAGGACACGAGAGGTACAGAGGACATGATAACGACATACAAAATACTGAGAGGAATTGAGAAGGTGGATAAGGACAGAATGTTTCAGGGATGGCACACAGAAATAAGGGGTCAGTACTTTAAGTTGAAAAATGAGATGAGTCACAAGGATGTTAGTATTTTTTTGCAGTCATAGAGTTTTCAGGAAGTGGAAATGGAACAAAGTGGAGATTGATATTGTGAAGGCAGGATCTATACATAGGTTTAAGAAGAGATACGATAAAACTCATGGAACAGGGAGAGAGTAAACCTATTAGTGATCAGTGAAGGAGCTGTGACTCGATCTCTAAAACCACAAATATGTGAGTACACACACACGCGCGCACACAGCCAAAGAACTGCTGCAGCATATGGCGCCTGGCAAACCTAAGAATAGCGTTTCGACATTTAAGTAATGAGTTATTCACGACTCTGTACTTCAGGCCCCCATTGGAGTATGCAGCACCAGTATGGAACCCACACCTGGTCAATCACGTCAGGAAATTAAAGAAAGTTCAAAGGTTTGTAACAAAACTAGTCCCGGAGCTAAGGGTTATGTCCTATGAGGAGAGGTTAGGGAAACTTAACCTGACGACACTTGAGGACAAGAGAAATAGGCGGACATGGTCACGATGTATAAAATACTGAAAGGAATTGACAAGGTGAACAGGGCCAGAATGTTTCAGAGATGGGACATAGGAATGAAAGGACACAACTGGAGATTTGAAAACTTACATAAGTTTTAGGGATGTTAGGAAGTATTTCTTCAGGCTTAAAGTAGTCAGGAAGTGGAACAATCTGGAGAGTGGTGTAGTGGAGACAGGATCCATACATAGCTTTAAGAAGAGGTACAATAAGACTCTTGGAACAGAGTGGATCTAGTAGCAACCAACGAAGAGACGGGGCCAGGAGCTGTAACTCGACCCCTGCAACCCCATATAGGTGAGTACACACACACACATACAAATACGAACACATACACACACATACAGATACACACACAAATACAGATACACATTACACACACACAGATACATACACATACGGATACACACACACACATACAGATACACACACATACAGATACACTCGCACACACACACACACACTTACACACACATACATACATACACACACACACACACACACACACAAACACACAAGCATTTCTTCAGCCACAGAGTAGTCAGGAAGTGGAATAGTCTAGAGAAAGATATAGTGGAGGCAGGAACCATACATAGTTTTAAGACGAGGTATGATAAAGCTCATGGAGCAGGGAGAGCAGAGACCCAGTAGCAGACAGCGAAGAGGCGGGGCCAGGAGCTGAGTCTCGACCCCTGCAACCACAATTAGGTGAGTAATTAGGTGAGTACACACACACACACACACACACACACACACACACAGAGGAAGAGGACCAAGCAGGACTTCAAACAGACCTGGACAAGCTTGACATCTGGTCTAGCAACTGGCTTCTCGAATTCAATCCCACCAAATGCAAAGTCATGAAGATCGGAGAAGGGCAAAGAAGACCGCTGACAGAGTACAGGCTAGGCGAACAAAGACTACAAACCTCGGCAAAGGAGAAAGACCTTGTGGTGAGTATAACGCCAAGCACGTCTCCGGAGGCACACATCAACCAGATAACCGCGGCAGCATATGGGCGACTGGCAAACCTAAGATTAGCGTTCCGTTACCTTAACAAGGAATCGTACAAGACACTGTACACCGTGTACGTCAGGCCCATACTAGAATATGCAGCACCAGTCTGGAACCCACACCTGGTCAAGCACATAAAGAAACTAGAGAAAGTGCAAAGGTTTGCGACAAGGTTAGTTCCACAACTCAGGGGTCTGTCCTATGAAGAAAGGTTGAGGGAAATAGGACTAACAACACTGGAGGAAAGAAGGGTCAGAGGAGACATGATAACGACATACAAAATACTGCGGGGAATCGACAAGGTAGACAGTGACAGGATGTTCCAGAGAGGGAACACAGAAACAAGGGGACACAACTGGAAGCTGAAGACTCAGAGGAGTCAAAGGGATGTTAGGAAGGATTTCTTCAGCCACAGAGTAGTCAGGAAGTGGAATAGTCTAGAGAAAGATATAGTGGAGGCAGGAACCATACATAGTTTTAAGACGAGGTATGATAAAGCTCATGGAGCAGGGAGAGCAGAGACCCAGTAGCGGACAGCGAAGAGGCGGGGCCAGGAGCTGTGTCTCGACCCCTGCAACCACAATTAGGTGAGTACAATTAGGTGAATTAGGTGAGTACACACACACACACAAACACACACACAGTGAAGAGGCGGGGCCAGGAGCTGAGTCTCGACCCCTGCAACTACAATTAGGTGAGAACAATTAGGTGAGTACACACAAACACACATGACACACACACACACACACACACACACAACACACACACACACACACACACACACACACACACAACACAACACACACACACACACACACACACACACACACACACACACACACACACACACACACACACACACACACACACACACACACACACACACACATATATATATATATATATATATATATATATGCATGGAAATACAATGAATTGCATATATCAATGCAAAGAACTACTAGACAGTTTACATTACAGGTGTAACGTGTACATACATCTGCCATACACTTGCCAGACAACACCAGCGCTGAAGGTCGCCACCTGGACGCCACAACGAGGCCTCCGTCTCACTTCTCACCTCCCACTCTTTCCTGACAAATTCTTAAAGTGAGTTTCAGGAATAAGGATAAAGTAAATATTTTTCGAGAAAAAAATTTAACTGATAACTTTAAAATTATTTATGTGCAATTTATTTATACATTAATTTAAACAAACTATTGTAAATGACTGAATATATAAACCAATATTATTCTTCTGCAAGATTATTAGTTCTGTGACTGAGCTTCAACTTATGTTTCTCATATGTTTTATTCTTGTGGCGAACTGGTCACTTGTAGCCATAATGACCCTCATGTGGTCGATAGACTTCAAACCCTCTTACTAAATACAAATAACAGTAGAGATGAATATAATACCGTGCAGATGCAGGACTTAAGTCTTACAAATTCCAAACTTGGAACATATTTGAGCTGACATGCGTAACAGGTGTTAAGATTAACAAATATTATGATGTTAAAGAGATGGTAAGTTAAGGAATTTCTTCTTGGAACAACAATAGTGCAGAAGCAAGTGTGTTGTTCAGGGATATATTATCATTGCAATCACATTATTGAACATGAGTTGATCTTCTTTATTTATCAAACTGAAATTCTATGTACCTTTGTAGAACCGATATAATGAACTCCTGAAGAAAGTTATTACTCTATTATTGCACTTTAAGGACTTTAAATTCCTCCAACCAGATCATTACTTTGTTCACCTGACACAGTTCATTTACCATAACAATATTTTGATAACTAATTCCATGACCAGTAATAAGGGAATGTAATGATTTTATTGGCGAACATAAATTAAGAATAACACTGAGAGTCTCCTTTTAAAAAGAAAATCTTTGGGAAGACGCAGGTTGTCTGTGGTAATTGTGGACTCTCGTCATAAAAATTGCTAGATTGATTCATTTAAATATCGGCTTAAAATTTAGGTCTTAAAGATACGAAAAAAAAAAATTTGGTTTTGTTTTACTCTTCCGGTTAAATGGCATAGTTTGAGGAGACTTTTTGAGTTAAAATTTTCATTTTTCTTATTGGAGCAATATTTTTAGTGGTCACTGGCTTATTCAGTGTTACCTGAAAAAACTTTATGTAGGTGAAACGTCGCACTAAGAAAAGTCTCCTTTGCTCTATCTTTTCAACCTGATTCAGTGATGAACCTAAGTAGATAAAGTATACAGGAGATGTATGTCATACATGGAGCAGACCTCTTGACATTTGAAGAGTAGGAGCTAAGTCAGGTACAGGAACTTAGTCAGGTGTTAGAAACTTGGTCAGGTGCAGGAACCTGGTCACCTGCAAGAATGTAATTACATATTCTAAAACACGCCACACGTTTTGCTAACCAGCATGCCCATTCTAGTTATTTTTATCTTCAAACATGTACTGTTTACTAGAAATATCTAAATAATAATAACATAATAATATCTTAATTTACTACAAGTACATGTACAAGGTATACAGACCATAGCTGACATCAATGACATACTGCTATATAGAAAGCCGCTTGATATGCAGAGTATTTCGGGCAAATTAGGTCAGTTTTGTCCCAGGATGCGACCCACACTAGTCGACTAATACCCAGTTACCAATTTTACTGATGGATCATCATGAACAACCGGTATAAGGAAACACGCTCAATGTTTCCACCCTTGCCGGGAATCGAACACGCACCCTCAGGGTGTGAAGCGAGAGCTTTCCCTACCAGGCCACAATCGTCACAAGACAGAAAAATTCTAACATTAAATTCAAAATAAATATAATATTTCTATTCAAAACATTTAAAATTTAAAGTTGTCATTAGTAATATTAATACTAAACATTCTTAATATATGTAATAGAAACTATTAGATTTGAGGTTCAGTATATAAAGAATTAAAATTAAAACAAAATATCGAAAAAATGAAGCACATTAGATAACAAAGATAATAATTATACAATGCAAAGATAGTTAAACAGCAGCTAGAGACTTATTGAATTATCTCCATCATTTCCTTTCAAAGATTCTTCTATCGACCAGAATTATTACTGGTGGCTCAGGAGAATCCTTTTAACAAGATAATTTCTCCGAAGAATCCCGAGACTCTCACAATGAGCAAACTTCAGTTCCAGGGTCCCCTGCCCAAGCTGATACTCTGCCTCGCTAAAGCCCTTAATTTCACGTAAGTCACTGAGAATGATAATAAAATTTTATTATTATTATATATATATATATATATATATATATATATATATATATATATATATATATATATATATATATATATATATATATATATATATATATATATATATATATATATATATATATATATATACATATATATATATATATATATATATATATATGTATATTATCAAGGAACTATAAAAGGAAACGTGAGAAGAAGGCTTATAAAGAGGCAGAATACACCTCACAGTCACATCCCACTAACAAAGACTACACCTCACTGTAGCGTAACATCTCACGACTCTGTGAAGAATCCAATTTATATAAACCAAAAGAAATATTCATATTATTTTCAAAACTGCTTTTAATGAAACATGATTCTATTATATTCCTCTCAACCATGGACTTGCTTGATACAACCTTCTCAGCATTTTGAAAATCAATTGGATGGTTAAAGTCTCTCACATGAATAAATAGAGCATTACAATCTTGTCCAGTTCTAATGCTATATTTATGTTGTTTTAATCTTAGTTCAAGACTTTTACCAGTTTGACCATAATAAACGTTATCGCATATTTTACAGGGAATCTTATAGACACATCCGTCAGCATTTTGGGGAATTTTTATCAAAAGTCTTTTACTGTATCAAGATTTTTAAATACAACTTTGATATTAAAATTCTTAAGAAAATAAGGTATATCAACCAAGTTTTCATGGTAAGGAGAACCAACATATTTTTGGTTGAATAAGGTTGGTTGTCCCTTTTGGATTGTAAAAGTATTTCTAGCTATTTTAAAAGATTTATCAATTATGTTTCTTGGGTATTTTAAATCATTAGCTATTTCATAAATTTTAGAGATTTCTTCATCTATGAACTCTGGACTACAAATGCGTAAAGCTCTCAAAAACATAGAAGAGAAAACCGACACTTTAACTCTATCTTGATGTGAAGAGTAATAGTGTACATAGGAACAATTATTTGTAGGTTTTCTGTAAATTTTAAATTTAAAATCAATGTTACCCTTAATAATAAAAACATCTAGGAAAGGCAATGAGTTATTTACTTCAGATTCAACAGTAAAATTTTATAGAATGAGCTAAGCTATTTAATTTAACAAGGAAGTGGTTTATGTCTACATTCTTAGGCATAAGGCACAACATGTCATCAACATACCTATACCACTTAGCTCTATTGGGAAGGATTGTGTTAAGCAATCTTGTTTCGAAAAATTCCATATATAAATTACTAAGAACAGGTGAAAGAGGATTTCCCATTGCCATACCAAACTTCTGAGTGTAAAATTCATCAATAAATACAAATTTTGCATCAACAATACAAAGTTTAATAAGTTTAATGATAGTAGGAACTGGCAATGGTAAATCGTAATTAGCCAGTTCTTCAGATAAGAACTTTAGTAAATCATTACTGTGATCTTTTGGCATATATATATATATATATATATATATATATATATATATATATATATATATATATATATATATATATATATATATATATATATATATATATATATATATATATATATATATATATATATATGTATATATATATATATATATATACTATGCTATGGTGATGAGAATAACGATGGGAGCGAGTACTGTGCTAAGGTAACAAGGGTTTTCATTTTGGTAATTGCTGATTTTACTCTGTTTACTCTTGCTTTCTATATGACATAAAGTGAAAAATCCATCTGCCCACTTTAACAGTTGTTCGCCTAGAAAGAATTTTGTGAACTATTACTTTATGATCGCAATGTCTGCGTATGCTAAATTTGAAAGATCACATCGTAATGGTCCGTTGTTTGAGAAAGGCAGGAACGACCTGGTGTTTACAGTTCTGTTTTTGGTTGTGCAATTATTCTCTCCCTATGTGGTTAGATATTTCTTAAAACTCTTGTTGTAAGTGTGATACGACAGTGCAATCGTTCAACAGTTCTCTGCTATTGTTTAGTTGCCTCGTTTGCGGGTTATGGCTTTATCCCTTGAACTGAAGGACTGTGGACTCACCATTGGATCAATGCTCATTTTTCTTATATATATATATATATAACGATATTAGGAAAGCAGGCAAGATGAATTACAGTTTCCGTTAGTTGTAAGTTATGGACCGGATGTCAGGGAGTTTTGTATACCGCATAATAATAGTACTCAAAATAGTTTTATATGTGTTTTATCAGGTTCACCTACGTGCTGCCTTTTGACGGAGAATTTGGCGCTAGGCTTGATAATGGGTCGTGGATCGGCATGATTGGAATGGTGATGAGGGAGGTAAGTGAAATGAGGAATTTCTCAAATTATTTCAATTACCGCATCAAAAGGTGACTGAAAATAACTTTTCTCTTCTATTTTTTTCTATAACTATATTTTTTTTTCAGCATTTGAATAAATTACGTACCCTAAAAGACACTAAAATATAGCTTATTCGACAGAGGAATATGTCCAACTCGATGGTATGGCTTAATCAGCACGACATACACACACACACACACACACACACACACAGCACTAGACTACAGACCAGTGCCACTGACATGTATAGTATGCAAGGTCATGGAGAAGATTATCAGGAGAAGAGTGGTGGAGCACCTAGAAAGGAATGAGCTTATCAACGACGGCCAACACGGTTTCAGGGACGGGAAATCCTGTGTCACAAACCTACTGGAGCTCTATGACAGGGTGACAGCAGTAATACAAGAGAGAGAGGGGTGGGTAGATTGCATATTCTTGGACTGTAAGAAGGCGTTTGACACAGTCCCACACAAGAGATTAGTGCAGAAGCTGGAGGACCAGGCAGGGATAACAGGGAAGGCACTACAATGGATCAGGGAATACCTGTCAGGAAGACAGCAGCGAGTCATGGTCCGTGGCGAGGTGTCAGAGTGGGCGCCGGTGACGAGTGGGGTTCCACAGGGGTCAGTCCTAGGACCGGTGCTGTTTCTGGTGTTTGTGAACGACATGACGGAAGGAATAGACTCCGAAGTGTCCCTGTTTGCAGATGTGAAGTTGATGAGAAGAATTCAATCGGAAGAGGACCAGGCAGAACTACAAAGGGATCTGGACAGGCTGCAAGCCTGGTCCAGCAATTGGCTCCTGGAGTTCAACCCAACCAAGTGCAAAGTCATGAAGATTGGGGAAGGGCAAAGAAGACCGCAGACGGAGTACAGTCTAGGGGGCCAGAGACTACTAACCTCAATCAAGAAAAAAGATCTTGGGGTGAGTATAACACAAGGCACATCTCCTGAGGCGCACATCAACCAAATAACTGCTTCAGCATACGGGCGCCTAGCAAACCTAAGAACAGCATTCCGACATCTTAATAAAGAATCGTTCAGGACCCTGTACACTGTGTACGTTAGGCCCATACTGGAGTATGCAGCACCAGTTTGGAACCCACATTTATCCAAACACGTAAAGAAGCTAGAGAAAGTGCAAAGGTTTGCAACAAGACTAGTCCCGGAGCTAAGGGGTATGTCCTACGAGGAGAGGTTAAGGAAAATCGACCTGACGACACTGGAGGACAGGAGAGATAGGGGGGACATGATAACGACATATAAAATACTGAGAGGAATTGACAAGGTTGACAGAGACAGAATGTTCCAAAGATGGGACACAGCAACAAGGGGACACAGTTGGAAGTTGAAGACTCAGATGAATCACAGAGATGTTAGGAAGTATTTCTTCAGTCACAGAGTAGTCGGGAAGTGGAATAGCTTGGGAAGCGATGTAGTGGAGGCAGGTTCCATACACAGCTTTAAGAAGAGGTATGACAAAGCTCATGGCGCAGGGAGAGTGACCCAGTAGCGGCCAGTGAAGAAGCGGGACCAGGAGCTATGTCTCGACCCCTGCAACCACAACTAGGTGAGTACAACTAGGTGAGTACACACACGACATGGTGACTGAAGTAACTCAAAAAGAGAGGGGTGGGTAGACTGCATTTTTTGGACTGAAAGAAGGTTTCTGACACCGTTCCACACAAGAGATAATTGCAAAAACTAGAGGATGAGGTAGGAATAAGAGAAAAGGTACCGTAACGGATCAGAGAATAACTGAGAGGAAGGCAACAACGGGTTATAGTACGTCACGAGGTATCAGAGTGCTCGTCTGTGAAGAACAGGATACCACAGGGGTCACTCCTAGAACCGCTGTTGTTACACATACAAGTAAATTACATGACTGAAAGGATAGATTCAGAAGTCTTCCTGTTTTCTGACGATGTAAAGCTAATTAGGAGAATTCAATCGGATATTGATCAAGCAAGACTATAAAGGGATCTGGACAGACTGAGAAGCCTGGTCCAGCAACTAGCTTCTGAAGTTAAAGCCCACCAAGTGCAAAGTCATGAAGATCGCGGAAGAGCAAAGAAGACCGCAAACAGAGTAGAGTCTAAGGGACCAAGGACTACAAACCTCACTCAAGGAAAAGGATCTTGGGGTGTGTATAATACCGAACACATCTCCTGAGGTGCACATCAAGCACATAACTACTATAGCATTTGGGCGCCTGGCAAACCTAAGAATACCGCCTCAACACCTCAGTAAGGAATCGTTCAAGACTCTGTACACTATGAAAGTCAGACCCATATTGGAGTAAGCAGCAAGTGTTTGGAAGCCACACCTGGTCAGGGGTATGGCCGACGATGACTAGAGGACAGGAGGGATGTGGATGACATAGTAACTACATATAAAATGCTAAGAGGAATTAACAAGGTAGATAAGGACAGGATGTTTCGGAGATGGGAGACAACAACAAGGGGTCACAATTGGAAAGTGAACACTCAAATGAGTCACAGGGATGTTAGAAAGTACTTCTTCGGTCATACAGATATCACGAAGTGGAACAGTCTGCAGAGTGAGGTAGTGGAGGCAGGACCCATACATAGCCTTAAGAGGTATGATAAAGCACATGGAGCAGAGGAAGAGTGGACCGAGTAGCGACCAGTGAAGAGGCGGGGCCAGGAGGTGTTGTTCGACCTACGCAACCACAATTAGGTGAGTGCAACACACACACTGTGACTTGATAGTACCCTACCCATTCCCTTACCTACACCTCTCTCTCTTTTTCTTTCTCTCCCCTTTTCTGCTCCTTTCTCTCCCTTCAACCTCTCTCTTTTTCTTCCTCTCTCCCTCCTTCCCTTCCCCTTTCTCTACCTCTACTCCCTTCCTACTCTTTTCTCCACCTCCGTATCACTCACCCTGTCCCCCTCCCTCCCTCTCCCCATCTCTCTCCCCCTTACAATTCCCCCCACTTTATCCCTCTCTCCCTCTTTCTCTCCACCTAAACGCCCTACTCCCACCTCCTTTATCCCTCTTTCTCTCTACCTCTCTCTCACAATCTACCTCTCTCTCTACCACTCTCTTCCTAACTGTCTCGCGCGCACACACACACACACACACACACACACACACACACACACACACACACACACACACACATAGGTTTGCAACAAGACTAGTCCCGGAGCTTAGGGGTATGTCCTACGAGGAGAGGTTAAGGGAAATGGACCTGACGACACTGGAGGACAGGAGAGATAGGGGGGACATGATAACGCCATATAAGATACTGACAGGAATTGACAAGGTGGACAGAGACAGAATGTTCCAGAGATGGGACACAGCAACAAGGGGACACAGTTTGAAGTTGAAGACTCAGATGAATCACAGAGATGTTAGGAAGTATTTCTTCAGTCACAGAGTGGTCGGGAAGTGGAATAGTTTGGGAAGCGATGTAGTGGAGGCAGGCTCCATACATAGCTTTAAGAAGAGGTATGATAAAGCTCATGACGCAGGTAGAGTGACCCAGTAGCGGCCAGTGAAGAGGCGGGGCCAGGAGCTATGAATCGACCCCTGCAACCACAACTAGGTGAGTAAACACACACACAACAACACACACAAACACACATATGGTGTCAACCATGGCACACCGAAAAAACTCCCAATCCTGGTTGCAGCTTTGCATAGCTCCTGATGACGAACTGAGTAGTGTGAAATATTGGTGTGTGAAATTCTTGCATTCCCTTGTGCATAGCAACCAGCCTGCAAACTGGTCAGTGTAAAGTATTTGTGTTCAATACATAGTTGCTCTGAGTCCTAGCTGTGACTAAGACAATGTTTGTAAATACGCCTGTTTTGATTACATTTCAAATTCCGTTGTCCACTGCTGTGGCAGAATATAATGAAATAACTTTGAAAACAAGGATCTCCGTTGTGAGCGTCATGTGATTTTCATTTGACAATGAGGCGGAGCCAAAACGACATGGGTTCGAGTCTTCGGCTAGTCGCAGTGCTGTTATTGATTAAATACCACTCGTTCGATGGACCCCTCAATATATATATATATATATATATATATATATATATATATATATATATATATATATATATATATATATATATATATATATATATATATATATATATATATAAACGTTTTAATAATTGTCTTATATTCTTCTTCAGGAAGTAAGCCTCGGTGTTGGCCCTTTTATGATTGCAAAAGAGAAAGCTGATGCAGTGGACTTATCTGTGCCAGTATCATACGATTACTGGAGGATCTTTGCTGTTCGAGGACTTACTGAGGTAGACCCGTGGAGCTTCTTCTTCCCACTTACCCCACTGGTGTGGGTGGCAGTCCTGACAACACTGATTATTATTGCGGCTTCGGTGTTTCTTATGTCCTCAATCCTCTCTCAAAAGGACGATGTGAGGAACTTTTTAGATATTATTCTCGATTTTCTCAAAATATTACTACAGCAAGGTAAGATAAATTTGGAAGAATTTAAAAGATTCATAATTCATAGTTGGAAACTGTTATTTGTACTTGCTTAGTTACAAAAACATGTTCAGTTAATATGGAAATGAACATTCGTCTACAGCTCAAGACATTTTTTGTTGCAGGAAATTTTTCATTACGAGTAGTTTCTTCAATCATTAGGAGTAATGAAGTCACTCCTGCTGAAACGATTACATTAATAAATGTCCTGAGCTGTACACAAGTGTACTTTTCTATCTATGTCACGACAACCATAATCTAAGACACTTCTCGATCACCATCATGAACACTAAATCTTTTCACGAACACTTAAGACACACGGTAAGCAAAAAAAAAATAACACGATTTACCCACCAAAATTCAAGTTATGATCACCAAAACATAAAACTTATTTACTCATTTAATTTCCAAACTGTCTGAAAAATGTGGTATGAATATTCAATTTGAGATTATAACCTAAATTTAGTGGGTAAATCATGTTATTTTTTTAGTTACGTGTGTCTTAAGTGTTCGTGAAAAGATTTAGTGTTCATGATGGTAAACAAGAAGTGTCTTAGATTATGGTTGTCATGACACAAGTCTTGGTATAGTGTTCATGTGTTAGTGGTCTTGGTATAGTGTTCATGTTTTAGGGTCTTGGTATAGTGTTCATGTTTTAGTGGTCTTGGTATAGTGTTTATGCATTTTGTGTAAAAGTTTGTCTTCATATGAATTAAGTGCTTGTGTTTAACTTTTATGTGTACATGTATAAGTTTTCATATGTCTTAAGTGAATGTATGTGTAGTTTTTTTGGTGATCAAGTGTTAGTTTTGTGTTTTTGGTTGACAGTGTACTTGTCGAGTTTTTTATTCATTATGTTTTGTGTGATAGTTTATATCTTCATTTGTCTTAAATGCTGATGTCAATTTTTTGGTGTAATGGTGATTAGTTGTCATATTAATTGTTCATATATATTTTTTTGTGTATGTTCATATGTCGCAAGTGATTGAGACTAGCATTTTTGTGTGCATGTTTTAGTGTACATATGTCTTAAGTGTTTGTAATTCTAGTTTTTTTTTTGTGATAAAGTGTTAGTTTTGTGATTTTGGAGATTTTTTTTTGTGTGTAAAAGATTATGGTTTCATATGTCTTAAGTGTACATGTCTATTTTTGTGAGATACGGTGATTAGTTAACATGTCTTTAGTGATCTTAGTATAGTGATCATGTTTAAAGTGAGCTTAGATTTTGGTAATCATCTTATGGATTTTGTGCTCATGAATTTGTGTTCTGAGGAGATGTGTATAAACTGACTGTGTACTAGGATCTTAGTAAAAGTGATCATGTTCTAAGTGTTTGTGTTCATGTTATGTCTTAAATTATTTGGTGATCATGTTATGTCTTAGTTGGAGGAGTATGTCTTAGTTTTGGTGGGTATGTCTCATGTCCTAAATTTGTGTTAATTGAGCGTATTCAAATGATATTTGGAGGTGCTCAAAGTAATCTGGATGTATTCAAATGTTATTTTGGATTATTCAAAGTAATCTGGGAGTATTCAAATGATAAATGGGAGTATTCAAATGTTAATTGGAAGCATTCAAATGTTAATTGGGAGTATTCAAATGTTATCACAAACCTAGATGATGTTGTGAGTTTCTGCAGTTAAGGTAATGTGATTGAAGAAATATCCACAGTTATAGTTACAGAGTGATGATCTTGAAATGTAAATAAAAATGAGTGTGTTCTATGATCATAGTATTAGTGTTCTTAGTTATAGTGTTTTGAGGAAATGTGTATAGAAATGTGTGTTGTTTTAGTGATTTAGTGTTTTGTCCTAAGTGTTCTTAGATATTGGTTGTCATGGAGTTGGTGAACGTGATTTTTGTGGTCTGAGGAGATGTGTATAAAAAATGAGTGTTTTGTGATCTTATTACTATTGATCTTAATGTTTAGTGACTTAGATTTTTATTGAGTTTAGTTATTTGGAGATCTTGGTTAAAGTGATTTGAGGAATGTGTATAAAAATGTGTGTTGTTGATGTTGATCTTAGTTTCTGGTGATCTTAGTGGTTTTAAGATGAGTGAGCTTAGATTTTGGTGAACGTGATTTTTGTGTTCTGAGATGTGTATAAAAAATGAGTGTGTTCTGTGATCATAGTTATAGTGATCTTATCATAAGTGATTAAATTTATAATGATCTTAGTGATCTGTTTTAATAAGTGATTGCATGTCAAATTTTTTTGTGTGCTCTGAGATGTGTATAAAAAATGAGAATGTTCTGTGATCTTAGCAATAGTGATCCTGGTTATAGTGATTTGAGGAAATGAGTATAAAAAATGGGTGTTAGTTGATGTTGATCTTAGTTTCTGGTGATCTTAGTGGTTTTGAGATGAGTGAGCTTAGATTTTGGTAAACATGATTTCATGTTGTGAGGAGATGTGTATAAAAATAAGAGTGTTCTGTAATCTGTAGTGAGTTGAGAGTTGTGGGTATTAATGGAGATGAGATTCTGGGAGGTGTGTGGGTTATGAGTGATAATGTGTCATGTTGTTGGTTGAGAAATAGTGTGTGGTTAGTTTAGGTGAGGTCACCGGACTGACTTCACACTTTCATGTCATGGCGGGGTCTGGAGATGCAGGTGTTCACGCTGTCGTCTGTCCTGTGATCTCACCAGGCATATAAATGATCTCATTTGAGCACTAGATGTCTAGAGATGGTGTAGAGAGTGGTGATATATTCTAGTAGAATCGTATCTGAGAGAGCATTGAAATCTCTGTGTCGAGAACCTTATGAGTGAAAAATCTTGTTGTAGTATTGCCGAAATCGAGGAAAAAATTGTGACTTGTGGGTATTATTGAGAAAAGTGAAACTGAGGGTGGATAGTGTGATGGGTGAGACAAGTGATGGAGCTTGTTGGGGTGTTGGGAGTTGTTGGTGGACTTGTACAACGTAGTGCAATAGTGTGTTGTGAGTAGTAATTTGTATCTTTTTGAATTATTATCGAAAACGAGAAAAATTGTGGGTATTATAACTGAAAAATTGTGTCTTGTTGTGGGTTATTAGTGTTCTTGGTTATAGTGTTTTGAGGTTGGTAAACAGCAACCGCCCAGGGAGGTACTACCGTCCTGCCAAGTGAGTGTAAAACGAAAGCCTGTAATTGTTTTACATGATGGTAGGATTGCTGGTGTCTTTTTTCTGTCTCATAAACATGCAAGATTTCAGGTACGTCTTGTTACTTCTACTTATACTAAGGTCACACTACACATGCATGTACAAGCACATATATACACCCACTCTGGGTTTTCTTCTATTTTCTTATTAGTACTTGTTCTTATTTCCTCTTATCTCCATGGGAAAGTGGAACAGAATTCTTCCTCCGTAAGCTATGCGTGTCGTAAGAGGCGATTAAAATTCCGGGAGCAAGGGGCTAGTAACCCTTTTCCTGTATATATTACTAAATGCAAAAGGAGAAACTTTCCTTTTCCTTTAGGGCCACACAGCTTCGGTGGGAAACGGCCGACGTGTTGAAAGAATAAAGTGTGTAAAAATGTGTGTTAGTTAGTATGGTTTGCTTGCAATCGTGCCATTACGATTTCGTGAGTCAAGTTGTGTTAGTTGATGTTGGTCTTAGATTTTTGATAAACATAATATTGATTTGGTAGATAATATTTTGTGTTCTGAGAAGATGTGTATAAATATGAGAGTGTTCTGTAATCTGTAGTGAAATGTTAAGGGTAATTCGTGGTATAACTTAACAAATCTTTGAGGACAATTGTATTGCAATAATGAGTGTGTGTGTGTGACTTGTATCTTTATCTTTTGTATTAGCGAAAACGAGAAAAATTGTGGGTGAAGTGGGTTCACATAATTGTGTGTGTGGTTAGGTTAGGTGAGGTCACAGACTCACCTCGCACCTTGTTGCTTGGCGCCGTCTTTCCTGTGACCACACCAAACAATGTAAATTGAAACTGGCATCGTCTCGAGTCTCAGGTAGGGAATGCACCTCAAATCCTCTCTCTGGAGGTGTTGGTCGAGCCTCACCAGGCATATAAATTATCTATTTGAGCAGTAGACGTTTAGAGTTGGTGTAGAGAGCGGTGGCATAATCCAGAAGAATTGTATCTGAAAGAGTATTGGATATATCTATTTGTTGTGCCAAGTGAAAATTGTGTGTTGTAGATATTATAAGTGAAAAGTTGTTGAATAAAGAGTTGGTAATGTGAAATGTTGTGGGTAGAGTGAAGGGAAGATTGGTTTAATGGAGGTGAGGTGCTGGGAGATGGTTGGGTGTGAAAAGAGAAAAAAATTGTGAAAATTGTGGAGTTGTTGGAGTATGCTGTTGGAGGTTCTTAACAGGTAATGCGAATAGTATGTAAAATGTTTTAAGTGTTGTCTTTGTGGGTTATGAGTGAAAAACAAATGTAAGTTGATGGATGAGACAAGTGAAAATTGTGACTTGTGAAGTGATTGCAGAGTTGGTTGGGGTGTTGTATCTTGTGAGTGAAAAAATGTGTGAAAGTTATATGTTGTGAGTTGTGGGTATTATAACTGAAAAAATTGTGTCTTCATGTGGGTTATGAGTTTTGAGTACAGCGCTCCCCCGTGATTATAACAATAATAATATCTCTATGTGGATTCAAGGAGATTGGGTATGGAGTGGATTTTATTAGAATTTTAGTGAAATTAATTGGGATATTGTGTAAATTTTAATGAAAATAAAGGTATTGTGTGAATATTTCAAAAGAAAATCTAGAAGTGAAAAGTTATGGAATAAAGACTTGGTAATGTGATATGTGGATTATGAATGAAAAGTTATAAATGAAAAATCTTTTTGTTTGTATTACCGAATTTGAGAAAAAAATGTCTATCATTGAGTGTGAAAAATTGTGTTGTGAACTGTTGGTTTGATAACCTGGAACGAGTGGAGGGCAAACCCTTAATACCTGAGACCTGGAAGATGTACAAACATGGTGCAATAGTTAGGGTAGTAGACCTTTATCAAGTGACACGTATGTGTTTGGTGGTCGCCCGTGACGTCACACCCACTTGACGGCCAGTGACATCACACCCCACCTATCTTGATTCATCTTGTTGTACCTGTAGTGGGTTGCCTTCATCAAATTTGTCTACCACTTGAGTATCTACTATTGATTGAAAGTGTGTACCATTTGAGTGTCAATGGTGTCTACCATTGATTGATTATGTTTACCATTTAACACGAGTAGGTGTTTACCAGCAAAAACACATTTGAGTTATCCGAGGTTTTTATATCATTTAAATAAGTGTGTCTACCATTTGTATACTTATTCTTGAGAGGAATTTTAAGGGGTAACTAAAACATTTGAAAAGTCGAGGTAAATCATGATCCGAGGAAGTGGAGGGTAAGTCAAAAAATCTAAATGCTTACCGTTTGTATACTTATTCCTAAAATAAATTTTTATGGGGTAACTAAAAAAAATTGAAATATCCAAAAATTCGAAAAAGTTGATCCAAGAGATGGAGCAGGGATAGAAGTGAGAGGAAGCTTTTGTTTACATGATGGAGAGGGAGGTCTTGATATGAGGAGATGGAGGGTAACTAAAAAAAAAATTTTTGTAAACTTTGACAATTTCAAGGGTAACTCAAAAATTTGAAAAATCCCCAAAATTTTGAAGAAAAAGAGGAGGTTCAGAAGGACGGAACACTTTGGTTACTCGATAGAGAGGGAGATCTTGATCGGACGAAATAGAGACCATAATAAAATATAAAAATTCCCCGCAAAATTCGAAAAATAAAATGAAAAGTTTGCAACTCCATTGGTCTTTAGAGGGTAGGGGTAGACCGGGAAAGATGGGTGCAGTGCAGTGTCATTCTTTGAGAGATCACTCTGCCACATTGAACACAATGTGGCATATATATATATATATATATATATATATATATATATATATATATATATATATATATATATATACATAGTATATATTTCGTGCCGATTAGGTAAAACTTGTCAATTAGCAAGAACTCATTTAAAATTAAGTCCTTTCTAAAATTTTCTCTTATACGTTTAAAGATATATTTTTTTCATTTATGTTAATGTAAAAAAATTTAATTTTGTACCAAGAGAAACTTTGAAAACCTACCTAACCTTATTAGAACAAGCGTAATTTAATTTAGCCTAACCCAACTAAATATATTTTAGATACGTTAACTTTAATTTAATAATAAACAAACACAATGAAATATATTTTTTTCGTTATGTTCAGAATGATTTTTGTGAAATTATTGCATACACAAATTTTCACTTGTCTTATATGGCAAGGTGAGCGTTGTTATTTAAGCCAAAATCGCAAGTTTTACCTAATCGGCACGACATATATATATATATATATATATATATATATATATATATATATATATAAGTGGTACCTCTACTTACGAGCAAAATTCGTTCCAGACGGTTATTCAAGTGCCGATACAGAAGGATTTTTTCCCATAAGAAATAATGAAAATTAGATTAATCCATTTCAGACCCCCAAAAATACACTTACAAAAGCACCTACAAAAATACACTTAAATAATTGTTCGAGTTGGGAGCTGCTTGTAAGCAGAGGTCGGCGAAACATCCAGAGACCTACAAACACGCATTTCAGAACACCAGTACGCAGGCAGATCTGACGACTCAAGAAATGTTTGTGTTCAACACCGAAATTTACACAACCATTTAATCAACTACAGAAACGCAAGACTCATCGCCAGAGAAGACAAGACTCAATACCGAAGAATCCTGGAATCATCACTTATCTGGATATCCAACAACTTCAACCAGAACAACGGCTTCTACAACATAGCTGAACCTATTGCCAAAAAACTTCTTCAACGCTATCCCACTTAGAACTCAAGAATGGAACACTGCAGGTCCTTTAAGTCACACAAGGTTTTAAACTATCACACTACTTTGAAGACTGTCACATGCAGCATTCTCCACCTGACCCAGCATTCTCCACCTGACTAAATCTTATAAATACTTATGTTACTGTTTTTCCAGGTAGATCTGTCTGTGACTCGTTAAAGCCCACTGCGTGGGCGAAACGTTGTCAATAAAGGATCACATTATACTGCTTATGTGTTTATTTTTTCAGTAGTGATATAAGTTGTAGTAGTAGTAGTGAGATCAACTTGACATGGTAAGGATAAAACAATTCTGGTAGTTAAACTTAGACAAAATTCTGAGAGGTTGAAGAAGCTAGCAGTGTCCAAGATACTTGGTGATAGAGGAGAACAAAGGATTACTTCGGAGGATTAGTAACTTCAGAGAGGGAAGCGCTTGTTTTGTTTAATGTGTTAGAAACAGAGATAAGTGCTGATTCACATTGATACGGAAATTAGTTTTGAACTTGGTCTTTGAATTTCATGAGATGATTGTTGAATTTCGGTGCTGTACGCAGGCGTTGTTCAGGTTATCGTTGCATGATTCAGTGTTCATTGATGCGGTCCAGGTTTCTGCTGTTTTCCCATAATTCTGTGCAGCCCACGGGTATAGTGACTCGTTGATCTATTCCAGTCAAGATCTAAGACAAAGAGGATCACATCGATTCTCCTAAGAGCTTCGAATTTGTAGTCCTGAGTTTGACGAGGAATGTACATCATTCACCAAACCTTCACTGATTTACATTTCCTTCCTTTCATCAAAGATTGCAAGAAAGACCTTCAGATCATTATTCACGCGTCAACTCCACTCAAACAAAGTTATATCTTCCCAACAGCCAGGTTGCATCCAACATTTCTAAAGTATTTGCAAGCTAACACTAGAGTCCATCGCTTCAGTACTCTATTAGGATCTAACCAGACTAAATCCAAGCACCATGAACCAGTCAACGCAGGGTTACACTATACCCTGTGGAGGCTGCGACAGGATTTATGTAGGAGAAACGGCAAGAAACCTCGAAACACGCTTCAAAGAACACATTAATGCATGTAGGAAGGATAACCTGAACAACGCCTGCGTACAACACCGAAATTCCACCAATCATCTCATGAAATTCAAAGACGCCCGATTAGTAATCAAAGAAACTGATTTCCGCAGACGCAAGTGCCTTGAATCAGCACTTATCGCTGTTTCTAACACAATTAAACAAAATAAAGGCAGCTTCACCATCTCTGAAGTCTCAGCAAGAATCCTCCTGAAAACAGTAAACCCTACCATCACATAGTCTCTCCTGCTAATGCCACACAAGCGCATCGCAGATGTGGAACACTGATATAGGCCTTCTCTTTTCCAACCTCCTACAGAAATATTTTCTAACCTGTTTTAATACTACCCAAGTATTAATTGTTTTTATCACCTTTTTATCATGTGCAAGTTGATTGTTCTACCTTATTGTATTACAACTACTACTACAACTTATATCACTACTACTTCTACCAACACTAGTATTACACCTCACTTTGAGAGTATATATATATATACCCTCTGTGTCCATATTTGCTTGTAACGGCTTGAAAAAGCTGCTGGAGAGCGAGACGTTGTCACAATAAAATGTCTCATTAGTTGCAATTGTGTCCTTTTACTTAACAATATAATAATCCTAACATTCAGTAACCATTACAGATATGAAAGTGTCAATGCCTGGTGGTGGGAGAGAGTGGTGATGGTTGTGTGGATGATGATGATGCTGGTGTTAACACGGAGTTACTCTGGCAACCTCATGGCACTCCTGGCAGTGAGATACATATCACAGCCATACCAGTCTTTGCAAGATGTTGTTGACGACCATTCTATTACGTTGATATGGCAACAAGGTGCACCTGCTCTCTTTCTGAAGGTTTGATACTGGAGGACAAACTTAAATTATCACACATTCTAAAAATGTGAACCTTAAATATTGCAAATGTAATGGTGCATAAATTAAGAAAAAATCATAATGACAATATATATGCCCCCATAAATAATATGCGAATTATTTGATAATAATTTTCTGTTACAGACAGCATATATGTATATGATGCAATATATATATATATATATATATATATATATATATATATATATATATATATATATATATATATATATATATATATATATATATATATATATATATATATATATATTCAACAAGTCGGCCGTCTCCCACCGAGGCAGGGTGACCCAAAAAGAAAGAAAATCCCCAAAAGAAAATACTTTCATCATCATTCAACACTTTTACCACACTCATACATAATCACTGTCTTTGCAGAGGCGCTCAGATACGACAGCTGAGAATAGTCCCTCCCAGCTGTCACTATCCCAGACCCTCCTTTAAAGTGCAGGCATTGTACTTCCATTTCCAGGACTCAAGTCCAACTAAATCAATTAACTGGTTTCCCTGAATCCCTTCACAAAATGTTACCCTGCTCACACTTCAACAGATCGTCATGTCCCAAAAACCATTCGTCTCCATTCCTCCTATCTAACACGCTCACACATGCTTGCTGGAAGTACAAGCCCCTCGCCCACAAAACCTCCTTTACCTCCTCCCTCCAACCTTTTCTAGGACGACTCCTACCCCGCCTCCTTTCCCTACAGATTATACGCTCTCCACGTCATTCTACTTTGATCCATTCTCTCTAAATAACCAAACCACCTCAACAACCCCTCTTCAGCCCTCTGACAAATACTTTAGTAACTCCACACCTTCTCCTAATTTCCACATTCCGAATTTTCTGCATAATATTTACACCACACATTGCCCTTAGACAGGACATCTCCACTGCCTCTAACAGCCTCCTCGCTGCAGCATTTGCAACCCATGCTTCACACCCATATTAGAGTGTTGGTACCACTATACTTTCGTACATTCCCTTCTTTGCCTCCATTGATAACGTTTTTTGTCTCCACAGATACCCCAATGCACCACTCACCTTTTTTCTTTTATCAATTCTATGGTTAACCTCATTCTTCATAAACCCATCCGCTGACACGTCAATTCCCAAATATCTGAAAACATTTACTTCTTCCATAACCCCTCTCTCCAATGTGATATCTAATTTTTCTTTATTTAAATCGTTTGATACCCTCATCACCTTACTTTTATCTATGCTCACTTTCAACTTTCTACCTTTACGCACTCTCCCAAACTCGTCCACTAACCTTTGCAACTTTTCTTTAGAATCTCCCATAAGCACAGTATCATCAGCAAAAAGTAACTGTGTCAACTCCCATTTTGCATTTAATTCCCCATAATTTAATACCACCCGTCTCCCCAACACCATAGCATTTACTTCTTTTACAACCCCATCTATAAATATATTAAACAACCATAGTGACATTACACAACCCTGTCTAAGACCTACTTTTACCGGGAAGTAATCTCCCTCTCTCCTACACACCCTAACCTGAGCCTCACCATCCTCATAAAAACTCTTTACAGCCTTCAGTAACTTACTACCTATTCCATACACTTGCAACATTTGTCACATTGCTCCCCTATCCACTCTATCATATGCATTTTCTAAATCCATAAATGCAATGAAAACTTCTCTACCTTTATCTAAATACTGTTCACATATATGCTTCACTGTCAACACTTGATCTACACATCCCCTACCCACTCTAAAGCCTCCTTGCTCATCTGCAATCCTACTCTCTGTCTTACCTCTAATTCTTTCAATAATAACCCTGCCATACACTTTACCTGGTATACTCAGTAAACTTATTCCCCTATAATTTTTACACTCTCTTTTATCCCCCTTCCATTTATATAAAGGAACTATACATGCTCTCTGCCAATCCCTAGGAACGTTCCCCTCTTTCATACAATTATTAAACAAAAATACCAATTACTCCAGCACTTTATCCCCCCCTGCTTTTAACATTTCTTTCATGATCCCGTCAGTTCCAGCTGCTTTACCCCTTTCATTCTACGTAATGCCTCACGCACCTCCCCCACACTCACATCCTGCTCTTCTTCACTCCCAAACGATGTTGTACCTCCCTGGCTAGTACATGAAATTACTGCCTCTTTTTTCATCGACATTATATATATAACTAGTAACCCCTTTTCCTGTATAGAAAAGAAAAAGAAGAAAACCGTCAAAGTGGGATGCTTGAATGTGCGTGGATGTTGTGCGAATGAAAAGAAAAAGATGATTGTAGATGTTATGAATGAAAAGAAGCTGGATGTCCTGGTTTTAAGTGAGACAAAGATGAAGGGGTTAGGAGAGTTTCAGTGGGAAGAAATAAATGGGATTAGGTCAGTAGTTTCAAATAGAGTTAGAGCTAAAGAAGGATTGGCAATAATGTTGAATAATCAGTTATGGCAGGGAAAGAGGCATTATAAATGTATAAATTCAAGGATTATGTGGAGTAAAATAAAGGTTGGATTTGAAAAGTGGGTTATAGTAAGTGTTTATGCACCTGGAGAAGAGAGAAATATAGAGGAGAATGAGAGATTTTGGGAAATGTTGAGTGAGTGCGTGGGGAGTTTTGAACCAAGTGAGAGAGTACTTGTGGTTGGGGATCTAAATGCTAAAGTGGGTAAAAATGTTGTGGAGGGAGTAGTAGGTAAATTTGGAGTGCCAGGGGTAAATGTAAATGAGGAACCGTTAATTGAGCTATGTGTAGAAAGAGGTTTGGTAATAAGTAATATTTATTTTATGAAAAAGAGGATACATAAGTATACAAGGTATGATATAGCACGTAATGAAAGTAGTTTGTTAGATTATGTATTGGTGGATAAAAGGTTGATGGGTAGGCTTCAGGATGTACATGTTTATAGAGGGGCAATGGATATATCGGATCATTATTTAGTTGTAGCTACAGTTAGAGTAAAAGGTAGATGGGACAAAAAGAAAATTGTAACAGCAAGTAAGAGAGAGGTAAAAGTGTATAAACTAAGGGAGGAGGAAGTTAGGTGAGATATAAGCAACTATTGGAAGAAAGGTGGGATAGTGCATGTATGAGTAGTGGGGGGGTTGCGGAGAGTTGGGATAGTTTTAAAAATGCAGTATTTGAATGTGGGGCAGAAGTTTGTGGCTTTAGGAGGGTGGGTGCAGGTGGAAAGAGGAGTGAGTGGTGGAATGAAGAAGTAAAGGGTGTGATAAAAGAGAAAAAGGTAGCTTATGAGAGGTTTTTACAAAACAGAAGTGTTAATAGAAGAGCAGAGTATATAGAGAGTAAAAGAAAGGTGAAGAGAGTGGTGAGAGAGTGCAAAAGGAGAGCAGATGAAAGAGTGGGAGAGGCTCTGTCAAGAAATTTTGCTGAAAACAAGAAAAAAATTTAGAGTGAGAAAAACAAGTTAAGAAAGCCTAGGGAACGAATGGATTTGTCAGTTAAAAACAGAGTAGGTGAGTTAGTAGATGGGGAGCTGGAGGTATTGGGTAGATGGCAGGAATATTTTGAGGAACTTTTAAATGTCGATGAAAAAAGGGAGGCGGTAATTTCATGCATTGGCCAGGGATGTGAGAGTTGGGGGAGGTGCTTAAGGCATTACATAGAATGAAAGGAGATTAAACAGCTGGAACTGACGGGATCATGACAGAAATGTTAAAAGCAGGGGAAGGGGATATAATGTTGGAGTGGTTGGTATTTTTGTTTAGTAAATGTATGAAAGAGGGGAAGGTATCTAGGGATTGGCAGAGAGCAGAAAGAATTAGAGGTAAGACAGGGAGTAGGATTGCAGATGAGCAAGGAGGCTTTAGAGTGGGTAGGGGATGTGTAGATCAAGTGTTTGCAGTGAAGCATATATGTGAACAGTACTTAGATAAAGGTAGAGAAGTTTTCATTGCATTTATTGATTTAGAAAAGACATATGATAAAGTGGATAGGGAAGCAATGTGGCAAATGTTGCAAGTGTATGGAATAGGTAGTAAGTTACTGAAGACTATAAAGAGTTTTTATGAGGATAGTGAGGCTCAGGTTAGGGTGTGTAGGAGAGAGGGAGATTACTTCCCGGTAAAAGTAGGTCTTAGACAAGGATGTGTATGTCACCATGGTTGTTTAAATATATTTATAGATGGGGTTGTAAAAAGTAAATGCTAGGGTGTTGGGAGAGGGTGGGATTAAATTATGGAGAATTAAATGCAAAATGGGAGTTGACACAATTACTTTTTGCTGATGATACTGTGTTTGTAGGAGATTCTAAAGAAAAGTTGCAAAGGTTAGTGGACGAGTTTGGGAGGGTGTGTAAAGGAAGAAAGTTGAAAGTGAACATAGATAAGAGTAAGGTGATGAGGGTATCAAACGATTTAAATAAAGAGAAATTGGATATCACATTGGAGAGAGGGATTATGGAAGAAGTAAATGTTTTCAGATATTTGGGAGTTGACTTGTCAGCGGATGGGTTTATGAAGGATGAGGTTAACCATAGAATTGATGAAGGAAAAAAAGTGAGTGGTGCGTTGAGGTATCTGTGGAGACAAAAAACGTTATCCATGGAGGCAAAGAAGGGAATGTACGAAAGTATAGTGGTACCAACACTCTTATACGGGTGTGAACCATTGGTTGCAAATGCTGCAGCGAGGAGGCTGTTGGAGGCAGTGGAGATGTCCTGTCTAAGGGCAATGTGTGGTGTAAATATTATGCAGAATATTCGGAGTGTGGAAATTATTAGAAGGTGTGGAGTTACTAAAAGTATTTATCAGAGGGCTGAAGAGGGGTTGTTCATTTGGTTTGGTCATTTAGAGAGAAAGGATCAAAGTAGAATGACTTGGAGAGCGTATATATCTGTAGGGGAAGGAAGGCGGGGTAGGGGTCGTCCTAGAAAAGGTTGGAGGGAGGAGGTAAAGGAGGTTTTGTGGGCGAGGGGCTTGGACTTTCAGCAAGCATGTGTGAGCGTGTTACATAGGAGTGAATGGAGACGAAGGGTTTTTGGGACATGACGAGCTGTTGGAGTGTGAGCAGGGTAATATTTTGTGAAGGATTTAGGGAAATCAGGTTATTAATTTAGTTGGACTTGAGTCCTGGAAATGGGAAGTACAATGCCTGCACTTTAAAGGAGGTGTTTGGGATAGTGACAGTTGGGAGGGACTTATTCTCAGCTGTCGTATCTGAGCGCTTCTGCAAAGACATTGATTATGAAGGAGTGTGGTGGAAGTGTTGAATCATAATGAAAGTATTTTCTTTTTGGAGATTTTCTTTCTTTTTGGGTCACCCTGCCTCGGTGGGAGACGGACGACTTGTTGGAAAAAAAAATATATACAGTGTCCCCAAGTAACGAACACCCCGAAAATCGTACAATTATGTAAGTATAATATTGTAATTGCTTGTGGAAGTGTATTTTTGGGGGTCTGAAATAGACTAACCTACGTGACATTATTCCTTAAAGGAGTAAATTCGTTCGGTAATGGAACTTGAGCAGGCTTCTGGAATGAAGTTTTTACGTTACTCGGGGGTCCACTGTATATATATATATATATATATATATATATATATATATATATATATATATATATATATTATGTATGATTAGGTAAAACTATCAATTATAAGAACTCATCTAAAATTAAGTCCTTTCTAAAATTTTCTCTTATACGTTTAATGATATATTTTTTCATTTATGTTAATGTAAGAATTTATAATTTTGTACCAAGAGAAACTTTGAAAACCTACCTAACCTTATTACAACAAGGCAATTTAATTTAGCCAACCAACTAACATATATTTTAGATACGTTAACATTAATTTAATAATAAACAAACACAATGAAATATATTTTTTCGTTATGTTCAGAATTATTTTGGAAATTATTGCATACACAAATTCTTCATTGTCATATATATAATATATATATATATATATTATATATATATAATATATATATATATATATATTATATATATATATATATATATATATATATATATATATATATATATATATATATATATATATATATATATATATATATATATATATATATATATATATATATATATATATATATATATATATGGAAGTCACTCCTTGCCAAGCCTTATCTATAAGGCATATATAATAGAGAATATTGAAGTGATCACTCTAGAACTCTCTTTGGGTCGATTCAGTGTCCGAGCTCACTTCAAAGCACCTTTGAAAAATTGATTTGGTGTACAGTTTTTTGAAGTTTGAAATGACCTGCTGGTCTATGGGCTGGATGAGAGGAGTGGTGATAGGAGGCAAGAACTTCACTGTTATAAAACTGAAGTCCCTAAACAATTGGTCTTCCAAGTCTGGAGGATGAGCAGGGGCATTGTACATTACCAGGAGGCACTTAAGTGGCAAGTTATTTTCCGGGAGGTATATTTTCACACTAGGGACAAACACTTCATTGACCCACTCAATGAAAATTAGCCACGTGACCCATGCCTTACTGTTAGCCCTCCGCATCACACACAATTTACTCTTCTTGACATTGTTTTTCTTGAACACTCGGGGATTTTCCGAGAGATACACGAGTAAAGGCTTCACTTTGAAATCCCCACTAGCGTTACTACAGAACAAGAGAGTTAGCCTGTCTTTCATAGGCTTGTGTCCTGGCAGTGCCTTTTCTTCCTGCGTGATGTAGGTCCTCATTGGCATTTTCTTCCAAACGAGGCCAGTTTCGTCACAATTGAACACATGTTGGGGGAGGAATCCTTCAGCCTCTACATACCCTTAAATTCATGAACGAATGTTTCAGCCTCACGTTTGTCACAACAGCCTCACCGTGCCTTACAATACTGTGTATGCCACTACGCTTCTTGAATCTGTTGAACCAACCTCTGCTGGCCTTAAATTCACTAACAGCATCACTCGTTCCTGGCATTTTCTTAACATGATTCGCATGCAACTGCCTTGTCTTCTCACAAATTATATCCTCTGTTTCATTACTTTATTGTCCCTTTCAATGCCCAACACCAGCTTCTTTGATTTCTGCTTTCTTCAAAAATTATAACTTTTACATTAACATATATGAAAAATATATCTTTAAACGTATAAGAGAAAATTTTAAAACGACTTAATTTTAAATGAGTTCTTGCTAATTTACCAGTTTTACCTAATCGGCACGACATATATATATATATATATATATATATATATATATATATATATATATATATATATATATATATATATATATATATATATATATATATATATATATATATATATATATATTATATATATATATATATATATATATATATATATATAAAACATACATATATTTATATTTATTATTTATATTTTTTCAGTCTCCAGAGCCTGGTATATTCAGGGAAGTAGCCAACCTACAGAAGTCTGGTCGACTTTTATTTACAACACGTACAGAAGTCCCTGAAATAATAGAAAAATTAGTTCGACGAGGACATCACGTTGTTATTGACACTGTTACCATTGTTAAGGATTTTATGGCTAATGACTTTTCAAGAACAGGTAATTACAATATTATGAAAACTTTGGAAGAGTCGTTTCTGTAATATACTTTCTTATTCCACGGCGTTGAAATGTTGAATATATTCGTTTACGCGGGCAGATACATACGCCTACTACGTGCACCCAGCAGTAACCTGATCCACCGGGAGGCCTGGTCATGGACCAGGTCACAGGGCGTTGATTCCCGGGACACCTCCAGGTAGACTCGAGATTATGTTTCTACTCATTCACATAACTTAAAGATTATTTACCCTTGAGCTATTAAAATTCTTTTAATGACTTTTTGTATGTGTCGTTGTTAGTATTTTGTTTTGTTTTTATAATTCACAAACTGTACCAATTTCTTAGCTGTTCAGCGAGTGAATAATTGTTTAATGCTGGTATTTTCTATAGCAGGGAGCTATTTATTTATACTATATAACAATTACAGAAACAATGAAGGCTTGTAATAAATGTTACAAGTCTTGATAAAACATTCCTGGGGATCAATGATAACCAGTGGTCAGATATTCTCTCAGGGAAGATCTGTCTATAGTTAAAACTAATTGTTGAAGGTACTCCGTTTGCTGCTGATAATTCTTAGTCGTCATGAAACCTTAAGAAAATTCTGATCATCAACATTACTGTTCTGATCATTGACATAAACTGAAACAATATCAATTACATTCTGCATTATCTTTAAGAGATTATAATTAAAATATCCACCTTTTCGTCACCACTGAATATTAAGCTTCCGGTGGAGCATGAAGTTAAAAAAATTCATCCGTCATATCAATAATAATCGGAGATTCTAAAGGGCCTTACAAAAGTGCGCATGTGTGTGTGTACTATTTTTTCTACTCACTTATTTGTGTTTGCATGGGTCTAGTCACAGCTCCTGGACACACCTCTTCGCTGGCCGCTATTAGGTTCACTCTCTCCCTGCTCCATGAGCTTTGTCGTATTTCTTCTTAAAGAAATGTATGAATCCTGCATCCTTTACATCTCTCTCTAGACTGTTCTGCTTCCTGTTAACTCTATGGCTGAAGAAATACTAGCCTAGCATCCCTGTTACTCATCTGAGTTTTCATCTTCCAGTTGTGTCCCCTTGTTTGTGTTTCACATCTCTGAAACCTCCTGTTCCAATCCACCATGTATATTCCTCTCAGTTTTTATGTCACTACCATGTCCCCTCCATCCCTCTAGTGTCCTCAGTTTGATTACCCTTAACCTCTCATCGAGGGACATACCCTTTAGCTCCGGGACTAGTCTTGTTGAGAACCTTTGCACTTTCTCCTATTTCTTGACGTGCTTGGCCAGATATGGGTTCCATACTAGTGCTGCATAACTCAATATGGGCCTGACATACCATATGCTGCAGCATTTATTTGGTTGATTCGTGCCTCAAGAGACATGCTCGGTAGTATAGTCACCCTAAGATCTTTTTCCTTTGAGTTAGGTTTGCAGTTTTTGGCCCCCCTATCATGTACTCTGTCTGTGGTCTTCTTTGACCTCTAATCTTCAGGAATTTGTATCTGATGCGGTTAAGCAACATGAGCCAGTTGTTGGACCAGGTTTGCAGTCTCTCCAGATCCTTTGTAGTCCCATCTGATCCTCATCCACTTGAATTTTTCTCATTAGCTTCACATCGTCTGCAATCAGGGACATCTCTGAATCTATCCCTTCCATCAAGTTATTCACTTATACCAGAAACAGCACTGGACCTAAGACTGACCCTTGCGGATCTCTGCTCGTCACCGGCGCCCACTCTGAAGCCTCGTCACGTACCATCACTCGTAGTTACCTTCCTGTCAAGTATTCTTTGATCCGTTGCAATTAATAACTTTTCCCTACCCATCTGAGCCCTTCTGGCCACCTCAGCTAGTGTATCCATCATTTCTCTGTGGCTTTCATCATATTCTTCTCATTGCCTCCTGCTATTCTGTGATGAGTTGTACATCACTGCAATCACCACCTTGAAACTCCCAGACCGAAGTGTTCCTACTATTTAGTCACTGGCTTCCATTCTGTCTATTCCCTCCAATTCCTCAAATCTCTACCATTTTTTGATGAGCAGTGCAACTCCTGATTTACCTCTGCTTCCTTTATCTTTCCTCAGTATCTGTTATCCGGATGGAAGCATCACATATGTTCTCATGTCTGTGAACTTTGTTTCCGTGAATGCTACAATATCTGGTAATGTCTCCATAATTCTTTCAAGCCACTTCTGATATTATTATTTTTATTCCATCTGTGTTAATGAACCAAACCTTCAGCTTCTTTTCTAATACTGTGGTCTGGGAGGTTTGTTGGAGATGGTGGGAGTGGGAGACCTGCCAGAATACTATGGGAGGGGGCTGCTATGAAGGTGGATTTTGTGGTTGGGTGGGGCTGTGGGTATGGAGTGTAGATTGTTTTTGGATATTTTGGTTGTTAGGGATGGCAGTGTTATGGGTCTTCTGTAGGTGATTTTGAGTGGGGTTGTGTTTGCTGTTCCTTCTGAGTCTGGTTTCGCCTGCCCATCTCCATCCTTGACTCTCTTTCCTGTTTATTGCATATTTATATCCTCTCAGTTTCTTTCTTCTCGTGTTCTCCTGCAGTCTGGTACACCCACTGGTAATTTGATTAGCTCATTAGTCGTGTTTTTTTTCGGCATGATCCTTTTTCACACTGTTTTTCACATGAAAATCAATGTGACTGGATGGTCTCTTCCTCTTGGGAACCCTGGTATTCTTTGAAATTTGTCAGATGGGTCATGTCTTCCTCTCCTATCTCTTTCATGATATTTTCAGTCCCCTTTTCCTCAGCTTGACTTTTTCGTAATTTGTTCCTTCGGTTTCCTGAAGCCTAAGAAGAAAGATTGACCTCTTCCATTCATTCTCCCAATGCATTTCTCTTTGTATTTCATGATCCAATATAAGTATCTCCACTGCTGATTTTCTTGACATTTCCTGGATATGTCGATGGACTAATAATAACTCTACAGGAGACCTGTTTCCTTTAGTTCAGTCCACTCTCTGTCTGTTGTCCATGTTTCCAATGACCTGCCACTTTCTCTTCTTGACTTTTCCCAGCACCCCCTCCCCCCCAATGGTCCGGTGGTCTTGCTCCGAATGTTATGCCTGTTCTGCTTATCAGTTCTTTAATCTATTTCTTTAACCTGTTTCAGTATCCTATCCTCTACAGCTGTGGCTTGTAGCTCCCACTTCACTCTCTCTGCAGCCATCCGCTCCTTACATTTTAATGTTAAGTTCTTCCAGCCTCCTTTCCACTCTTCTTCCCATTTCATAAGCTCTGCTGTCCATTCTTCCTTCCAAGACTCTTCTTCAGATCCCCTGACTTTTCATCTTACTCTCTGAGATCCCATTTTGTTTTTGTTAGTCACCACGAAATCGAAAGCTTATGTAAGTTTGGGTGTGTATGTGTGTGTGGTGTATGTGTATGTGTACTCACCTATTTGTGATTACAGGGGTCAATCCATACCTCCTGGCCCCACCTCTTCACTGATCGCTACTAGGTCATCTCTCTCCCTGCTCCATGAGCTTTATCATACCTTGTCTTAAAACTATGAATGGTTCCTGCCTACACTACGTCAATTGCGAGACTATTCCACTTCCTGACAATTCTATTAGAAACAAATACTTTCTAACATCTCTTTAACTCATTTGAATCTTCAACTTCCAATGATGACCCCTTGTTTATGTGTCCCATCTTTGGAACATCCTGTATCTGTCCAACTTGTCAATTCCTCACAGTATTTTGTATGTCATTATCATGTCGTCACTAACCCTCCTGTCCTCCAGTGTCGTCAGACCGATTTCCCTTAACCTTTCTTCTTAGGACATTTTCCTTAGCTCTGGAACTAGTCTTGTTGTAAACCTTAGCATCTTCTCTAATTTCTGGATGTGATTGACGAGTGTGGGATCCAAACTGGTGCTGCATACTCCAGTATGGGCCTGACGTACACGGTGCACAGAATCTTGAACGAATCCTTACTGAGGTATCGGAATGTTATTATTAGGTTTGCCATTCGCCCATATGCTACAGCAGTTATCTGGTTGATGTGTGCCTCAGATGTGCTCGGTATTATATTCACCCCAAAATCCTTTTCCTTGAGTGAAGTGTGCAGTCTTTGGCCACCTAGCCTATACTCTGTCTCTGGTCTTCTTTTCCCTTCCTCGATCTTCATGACTGCAATCGGCGGGGTTAAATTCGAGGAGCCAATTACTGACCAATCTTCCAGCCTGTCCAGGTCTCTTTGTGGTATATGTACTCACCTAGTTGTGGTTGCAGGGGTCGAATCATAGCTCCTGGCCCGACCTCTTCACTGGCCGCTACTGGGTCACGCTCCCTGCTCCATGAGCTTTATCATACCTCTCCTTAAAGCTATGCATGGAACCTGCCTCACTACATCGCTTCCCAAGCTATTCCACTTCCCGACCACTCTATGACTGAAGAAATACTTCCTAACATCCCTGTGATTCATTTGAGTCTTCAACTTCCAACTGTGTCCCATTGTTGCTGTGTCCCATCTCTGAAACATTCTGTCTCTGTCCACCTTATCTATTCCTCTCACTATCTTATATGTCGTTATCATGTCCCCCCTATCTCTCATGTCCTCCAGTGTCGTCAGGTCGATTTCCCTTAACCTCTCCTCGTAGGACATACCCCTTAGCTCCGGGACTAGTCTTGTTGCAAACCTTTGCACTTTCTCTAGCTTCTTACGTGCTTGGCTAGGTGTGCGTTCCAAACTGGTGCTGCATACTCCAGTATGGGCCTAACGTACACAGTGTAAAGGGTCCTGAACGATTCTTTATTAAGATGTCGGAATGCTGTTCTTAGGTTAGCTAGGCGCCCATATGCTGCAGCAGTTATTTGGTTGATGTGCGCCTCAGGAGATGTGCCTGGTGTTATACTCACCCCAAGATCTTTTTCCTTGATTGAGGTTTGTAGTATCTGGCCCCCTAGACTGTACTCCATCTGCAGTCTTCTTTGCCCTTCCCCAATCTTCATGACTTTGCACTTGGTTGGGTAGAACTCAAGGAGCCAATTGCTGGACCAGCTTGCAGCCTCTTCAGATCCATTTGTAGTTCTGCCTGGTCCTCGTCCGATTGAATTCTTCTCATCATCTTCACATCATCTGCAAACAGGGACACTTCGGAGTCTATTCCTTCCGTCATGTCGTTCACAAATAGCAGAAACAGCACCGGTCCTTGGACTGACCCCTGTGAATCCCCACTCGTCACCGGCACCCACTCTGACACCTCGCAACGCACCATGACTCGTTGCTGTCTTCCTGACAGGTATTCCCTGATCCATTGTAGTGCCTTCCCTGTTATCCCTGCCTGGTCCTCCAGCTTCTGCACTAATCTCTTGTGTGGAACTGTGTCAAACGCCTTCTTACAGTCCAGGAATATGCAATCTACCCACCCCTCTCTCTCTTGTCTTACTGCTGTCACCCTGTCGTAGAACTCCAGTAGGTCTGTGACTCAGGATTTCCTGTCCCTGAAACCGTGTTGGCCGTCGTTGATAAGCTCATTCCTCTCTAGGTTCTCCACCACTCTTCTGATAATCTTCTCCATGACCTTGCATACTATACATGTCAGTGACACTGGTCTGTATTTTAGTGCTACGTTCCTGTCTCCTTTTTTAAAGATTGGAACTACATTTGCTTTCTTCCATACCTCATGTAGTTGCCCTGTTTCGATAGAAGTGTTGAAGGTTGTGGTTAGGGGTACACATAGCTCCTCTGCTCCCTCTCTCAGGACCCATGGAGAAATGTTATCCGGCCCCATCGTCTTTGAGGTATCCAGCTCGCTTAGTAGCCTCTTCACTTCTTCCTCAGTTGTGTGTATTGTTCCAGCACTTGAAGGTGTACCCTACCTCTCCTCATTTCTGGAGGCCCTTCTATCTCCTCTGTGAACACCTCTTTGAATCTCATGTTGAGCACCTCACACACTTCGGGGTCATTTCTTGTGACCTGCCCTCCTTCCTTCCTCACCCTGATCACCTGATCCTTGACTGTTGTTCTCCTCCTGATGTGACTGTACAACAGCTTCGGGTCAGATTTGGCTTTCGCTGCAATGTCATTCTCATACTGTCCTTGGGCCTCCCTTCTTACCTGTGCATATTCGTTTCTGGCTCTACGACTGCTCTCCTTATTTTCCTGGGTTCTTTGCCTTCTATACTTCTTCAATTCCCTACCACACTTGGTTTTGGCCTCCCTGCACTTTTGGGTGAACCACGGGCTCATCCTGGCTTTTTCGTGGTTTCTGTTTCCCTTGGGTACAAACCTCTCCTCAGCTTTTTTGTATATTGTTGTCACATATTCCATCATCTCGTGTACTGGTTTCCCTTCCAGTTCTCTGTCCCACTGAACCCTGTTTAAGAAGTTCTTCATGCCCGCGTAGTCCCCTTTATTGTAGTTTGGCTTCATTCTTCTGGCCCTATCTGTCTCCCCCTCCACCTGTAACTCTACTGTGTAATCAAAGCTTAGAACCATATGATCACTGGCCCCGAGTGGACTTTCGTGTGTGATGTCCTCAATATCTGCACTACTTAAGGGGAATACTAGGTACAATCTCGCTGGTTCATCCTCTCCTCTCTCCCTGGTAGTATCCCTTACGTGTTGGTACATGAAGTTTTCCAGTACTACCTCCATCATCTTAGCCCTCCACGTATCTTGGCCCCCATGTGGCTCTAAGTTTTCCAAGTATATTTTCTTGTGGTTGAAGTCACCCATGATCAGTAGCTTTGCCCTGCTCGCATGAGCCTTCTGGCCACTTCAGCCAGTGTGTCAGCCATCGCTCTATTACTCTCATCATACTCTTGCCTTGGCCTCCTGCTGTTCTGGGGTGGGTTATACATTACTGCAATTACCACCTTGGGACCTCCAGACTGTAGCATTCCTATTATGTAATCTCCTGCTTCTCCTCTGTCTCCTCTCTCCAGCTCCTCAAAATCCCATTGGTTTTTGATCAGCAGTGCCACTCCTCCACCCCCTCTGTTCCCTCTGTCTTTCCTCAGGATCTGGTATCCCATTGGAAAGATGGCATCTGTTATCATGCCTGTGAGCTTGGTTGTTTCTGTGTGTGTGTGTGTGTGTGTGTGTGTGTGTGTGTGTGTGTGTGTGTGTGTGTGTGTGGATGTGTGTGTGTGGATGTTTGTCTGTGTTTGTGTGTGTATGTGTGAATGAGTGTAAGTAAGAGTGTTCTATCTGCTTCTACTAATTCCTGTATAAATTTTATTGCAGGTAAATGTTCGTTTTATATGTCCAGTAAAGCGTATATGCAGACAATGTTTTCGTTGATCACTCCAAAGGAGAGTGGAATTATGCCAGCTATTAATAAAAGGTAAATAACATCGTTGAATTTCTACGTTTTTGTAAATTATTTAAAAAAGTGAGCTTCATGTTGCAAAAAATATAAATTAGTCACACACACACACGCAAAGCTCCCAGGATTTCAGTGTTTTTAGGGCGTGTTTTAGCTCTTAGCAAAAGCCAGTGATAGTGTATGGGTCAGTGAAGAACCCAGCAAGTGAAAAAGAGGTCTTAAAAGTGAAATGGTTTAGAGGAAGGCAGAAATTTCAAGAAATTTGAATGGAAATTTAAAAGTGCAAAAGCTGTTAGAGGCCTAGAAGGCACTGGTGCCACACAGCTACAAATAGTTAACTTACGAGGATAAGTGATCCCAAAGTCGGATAGTCAAGTGTAAGCAAGTTGGTCAGTGAGTGAAATGTGATATAGCATATAGCAAGTGCGAAAAGTTAACTATCAAGCATTAGGAAGAAAGTGAAAACAAAATAAAGGTATCAGTGAAGGTGGGCTGTAGGCCACCAGGAAGAGGTGCTGAATAGCAGGTTATGTGTCATGAATAAGAAATAAAAGTGAATTTACCAGCAGTTAAAGTGTAAACACTTGAGGGACGAGTGGAGTAAATATATACATACGCAAGATAAGTGAACGTACCATAGGAGTTTGCAAAGGATCCAGGAGATGGAGAGTACGACACTCTCTCAGCAGGGAACAGCAGCTTAGGGCACCACGAGGAGGCACCGCGAGGACACTGCTGCCAGACACATGTAATACTCATCTAGTTGTTGTTGCATGGGGGTTGCAGTATAACCGGTCTCTGAGTGGAAGCTAAGGGTCACTCACTCCTGGAGCTATCAGACCTAGAGGTGTAGGTGAGGAGTGTCAACAGATACCCAGGGAGGGGATCCACCCACACTAACCACGCACACACACATGTCCTGCTAGTAGTAGTAGTACTGTAATAATAATAATATTGTTAGGACTATTAGTATTACTTTAGTATGTATTAGAATAGTGACATACACAGAACCAGAAGGATCGTGAACACACACACACTACAGTGTTCAGGAATGCAGAAACTGAGTACTCTATTATTGTTATTGTTGGCAGTATTAGCATAACAGATAGAATGATGTTAGTATATTAATGCATATAACAGTGAGGCACAGACAAGGATGGAGGAGTATTTCTGAGACACAAGTTAAGACAGTTGACTCACAGTCTCCACAGTCTCCACAAGGACAGAATCAGCAGAGGACAATAAACGTGGAGGGCTAAGATGATGGAGGTGGTACTGGAAAACTTCATGACCAACACGTAAGTGACACTACCAGAGAGAGAGGAGAGGATAAACCAGCGAGACTGGACCTAGTATTCATCTTGAGTAGTGCAGATATTGAGGACATCACATATGAAAGGCCCCTCGGGGCCAGTGATCATGTGGTTTTAAGCTTCAGAATATACAGTGAGTTACAAGTGGAGGGGAAGCAGGAAGGGCTGGACGGTGAAGCCAAACTAGAAGAAAGGGGACTATGTGGGCATGAAGAACTTCCTGAACGGTGTTCAGTGGGACAGAGAACTGGCAGGGAAGTCAGTAAACGAGATGATGGACTATGTGACAACAATATGTGAGGAAGCTGAGGAGAGGTATGTACCCAAGGGTATCAGGAATAAGTTATAAATTAGACACATATGCAACACTTGGGTATCTTTATTGAGGAAACGTTTCGCCACCCCCAGTGGCTTCATCAGTCCAATACAAAGTAGAAACCCAAGTGTTGCATATGTGTCTAATTTATAACTTGTCGGTTCTCTGAACCATTCATCTACATCCTGTCTGACACAGCAACAGCTTGGGATCTTGATACAAACGAATTCTTCAACACTTGTCCAACCTTTGGACGAAGACATACTTCGAATAGTGGAAGGTACCACTATGACCCCGCCTCCTCCTGCTTCACCTCACCTGATTACAGCATATAAGCCACCTCTACGGCCTTGTGCTACACTTCTAACAAGATTGATGGACTGCACACATCGACTCCAGGCCGAGGGACTGATAACCTCAAACTCCTCCTCTCCTTACACCTTTCTACTTTGTATTGGACTGATGAAGCCACTGTGTGGCGAAACGTTTCCTCAATAAAGATACCCAAGTGTTGCATATGTGTCTAATTTATAACTTGTCGGTTCTCTGAACCGTGGTTCACCAAAAGGTGTAGGGAGGCTAAAACCAAGTGTGCTAGGGAATGGAAGAAATATAGAAGGCAAAGGACCCAGGAGAATAAAGAGAGCAGTCGTAGAGCCAGAAATGAATATGCACAGGTAAGAAGGGAGCCCCAACGACAATATGTAAATGACATAGCAGCGAAAGCCAAATCAGACTCAAAGCTGTTTTACAGCCACATCAGGAGGAAAACAATGGTCAAGGACCAGGTGATCAGGCTGAGGAAGGAAGGAGGAGAGATCACAAGAAACGACCGCTATGTATGTGAGGAACTCAACATGAGATTCAAAGAAGTGTTCACAGAGGAGACAGAAGGGACTCCAGAAAGAAGGAGAGGTGGGGTACACCACCAAGTCTTGGACACAATACATGCAACCGAGGAAGAAGTGAAGTGGGCTACTGAGTGAGCTAGACACCTCAAAGGCGATGGGGCCGGGCAACATCTCCCATGGGTCCTGAGAGAGGGAGCAGAGGCGCTATGTGTACCCCTAACAACACATCTATCGAAACAGGGAGATTACCTGAGGTATGGAAGACAGCAAATGTAGTCCCAATTTTTAAAAAAGGAGACAGACATGAAGCACTAAACTACAGCCCAGTGTCACTGACATGTATAGTATGCAAAGTCATGGAGAAGATTATCATGAGAAGAGAGGTGGAACACCTAGAAATAAATGAGCTTATCAACGAAGGCCAACACGGTTTCAGGGACGGGAAATTCTGTGTCACTAACCTACTGGAGTTCTATGACAGGGTGACAGCAGTGAGACAAGAGAGATAGGGGTGGGTAGATTGCATTTTCTTGGACTGTAACAAGGCGTTTGACACTGGAGGACCAGGCAGGGATAACAGGGAAGGCACTCCAATGGATCAGGGAATACCTGTCAGGAAGACAGCAGCGAGTCATGGTACATGGCAAGGTGTCAAAGTGGGCGCCTGTGACGATTGGGGTTCCACAGAGGTCAGTCCTAAGACGGGTTCTGTTTCTGGTATTTGTGAACGACATGACGGAAGGAATAGACTCCGAAGTGCCCCTGTTTGCAGATGATATGAAGTTGATGATAAGAATTCAGTCGGACGAGGGCCAGGTAGAACTACAAAGGGATCTGGACAGGCTGAAAGCCTGGTCCAGCAATAAGCTCCTGGAGTTCAATCCCACCAAGTGCAAAGTCATGAAGTTCGGGGAAGGCAAAGAGGACCGCAGATGGAGTACAGTCTAGGGGGGCAGAGACTACAAACCTCACTCAAGGAAAAATATCTTGGGGTAAGCATAACACCAGGCACATCAACCAAATAACTGCTGCAGCATACGGGCGCCTAGCAAACCTAAGAACAGCATTCCGACATCTTAATAAGGAATCGTTCAGGACACTGTACACTGTGTACGTTAGGCCCATATTGGAGTATGCAGCACTAGTTTGGAACCCACACCTTGCCAAGCTCGTAAAGAAACTAGAGAAAGTGCAAAGGTTTGCAATAAGACTAGTCCTGAAGCTAAGGGGTATACATATATATATATATGCAAAAAGATCACAGTAATCAGGTGATATCAGAATATGCAAGACAACCACAATGAAAAAAATAGAGGAATTCCAAGCGCTTTCGTGACTACTCACATTATCAAGGAACTATAAAAGGAAACATGACAAGAGGACTTATATAAGGGGCAAGACTACACCTCACAGTCACATCACACTAACAAAGACTACACCTCACAGTAGCGTAACATCTCACGACTCTGTGAAGAGGAAAACAAGAAAGGACCTGAAACTCTTCCCAAGAATTAGATTAGTCCAATTTATCATTAAATTCTTCCCAAATTTTATTAATTATAAAAGAATCCAATTTATATAAACCAAAAGAAATATTCATATTATTTTCAAAACTGCTTTTAATGAAACATGATTCTATTATATTCCTCTCAACCATGGACTTGCTTGATACAACCTTCTCAGCATTTTGAAAATCAATTGGATGGTTAAAATCTCACATGAATAAATAGAAGCATTAGAATCTTGTCCAGTTCTAATGCTATATTTATGTTGTTTAATCTTAGTTCAAGACTTTTACCAGTTTGACCATAATAAACTTTATCGCATATTTTACAGGGAACCTATAGACACATCCGTCAGCATTTTGGGGGGAATTTTTTATCAAAAGTCTTTTTACTGTATCAAGATTTTTAAATACAACTTTGATATTAAAATTCTTAAGAAAGGAAGGCATATCAACCAAGTTTTCATGGTAGGGAGAACCAACATATTTTTGGTTGAATAAGGTTGGTTGTCCCTTTTGGGATTGTAAAAAGTATTCCTAGCTATTTTAAAAGATTTATCAATTATGTCTAGGGTATTTTAAATCATTAGCTATTTCATAAATTTTAGAGATTTCTTCATCTATGAACTCTGGACTACAAATACGTAAAGCTCTCAAAAACATTGAAGAAAAAACCGACACTTTAACTCTATCTTGATGTGAAGAGTAATAGTGTACATAGGAACAATTATTTGTAGGTTTTCTGTAAATTTTAAATTTAAAATCAATGTTACCCTTAATAATAAAAACATCTAGGAAGGGCAATGAGTTATTTACTTCGAATTCAACAGTAAAATTTATAGAATGAGCTAAGCTATTTAATTTAACAAGGAAATGGTTTATGTCTACATTCTTAGGCATAAGGACAAAATATCATCAACATATCTATACCACTTAGCTCTATTGGGAAGGATAGAGTTAAGCAATCTTGTTTCGAAAAATTCCATATATAAGTTACTAAGAACAGGTGAAAGAGGATTGCCCATTGCCATACCAAACTTCTGAGTGTAAAACTCATCATTAAATACAAATTTTGCATCAACAATACAAAGTTTAATAAGTTTAATGATAGTAGGAACTGGCAATGGTAAATCATAATTAACCAGTTCTTCAGATAAGAAACTTAGTAAATCACCAACTGGAACTTTTGTAAACAAGGAGGTAACATCAAAACTAACCATATTGAAATCATTTAAATTAGTCAAGGTGCTTAATTTATCAACTAAATCTAAGTTGTTTTTAACATTAAAATTAGAAATTTTTCCAACAATTGGGCTCAAAATATCAACAAGCCATTTAGAAAGTTTATAAGAAACTGAACCTATAGAGGTGTAGTCTTGCCCCTTATATAAGTCCTCTTGTCATGTTTCCTTTTATAGTTCCTTGATAATGTGAGTAGTCACGAAAGCGCTTGGAATTCCTCTATTTTTTTCATAGTGGTTGTCTTGCATATATATATATATATATATATATATATATGAGAGAGTATCCACCGGAGATTACAGAGTCATGACAATGCTCTGCATCAGACCTTTGCTTCTGTATTAGTTAAAGTGCAGTGTGCGTGTGGTGAGTTGGGAAGTAGTGCTGGTCTTGAGGAAATCCTGCTATCATTCCTCATGTATCTATGCTGTCCTTCACCCGTTACCCCACAGCTGGCGCCCTCCCACCCACACGATGTCAGCAATGTCACAAGAAGTGCCAGGTTCCCAGGAATCTCCACGAGAGAGCCAACATCGTGGAATCCGTACACGAGCGATCTTCCAGGTGTGCAACAGTTAATGTGTACTCAATCCCTCAACTGGCAACGTCTGTGCACACAATGGATGTCTAGGCTCCAAGAGAGCTCCGAATGGGAACAACAAACAGCCCCTCCAAAAATACAAAGCTGACAGCTACCCTGACTTCACCTCTACAGAGGATCTAAAATCTGCAAACAAATTAACATCCACCAGGACACATCTCCACACATCCCCAAAGCAGCTCGCCATCAAGCTGCCAGCAAATTCGCTGACCTCTTGAAGAAAGTCAACGATGCTCCTGCAAACAACGGATCCTGGCACAACCTACTGCTATTTGGCAATGCCTGTTTGGCTGTCCCAACAAGGAGGGTCAAGTCAATTGCAACATATGTTATTAGGAGAATAAATGCATTCCCTAGATATGACAACCTCATCTGTCTCCCCTTTAGGGCGACAAAAAAACGGGCAAATGCTAACAACAGGACACCTGACGCCTCAAAAATCAGTGCCCAAATTAACAAAAAAAATAGAAGATGGTAATATTATTGGAGCACTGAGGCTTATAACCAGTGAGGATACCATCGCTCATTACAGTACAAGCCCTAAAGAACAAATATCCACCCAGGACTACCAGTACCAACAGGGACCTCCCTGATAGTGCAGTAGGTGAAGAACATTTAACCTTACAGGATGCTCATGTGTATAAAGCTGCTATGTCATTTACACAGGGCTCAGCAAGAGGTTTCACTGGTTTAAGGCCACAACACTTAAAACAAATGTTTAATCAAGCACTTGGTGATGTTTCAGAGAGGATGCTGTCTGAAATAACCAAATTTTCCAATGTGTGCCTGGCTGGCAGTGTCCCAGAGGCTATTAGACCCCTTTTCTTTGGTGCCTTACTCTGTGCCCTCTGGAAAAAGAGTAGAGGAATCAGGCCCATTGCAGTGGGCAACACCCTTCGGCGCCTAGTCGCCAAGGCTGCAGTAAGAATGGTGAGTCAACAACATGTCCGATGAAAAAGCCTTGATCAAATTGGACTTTGCCAAGCAGTTTCTAGACACTTCCTTTCATAAGAACATAAGAACATATAAGAAACACAGCAGCAGGCCTACTGACCCATACGAGGCAGGTCCATCACTCCCCTTATTAGACCTGATTACCTGGAGTTAACCCTTTCCATGTAAACTCCAGGTAGTCAGGTCACTTTCACTTAAGGAAAGAGCAAGGCATAAGACCTAGAAGCACATGCTAGTCAGGTCCAACTTACACCCACTCATGTATTTATCTAACCTATTTTTAAAACTACACAACGTCTTAGCTTCTATGACGGTACTCGGGAGTTTGTTCCACTCATCCACAACTCAATTACCAAACCAGTGCTTTCCTATATCCTTCCTGAATCTGATCTTTTCCAACTTGAAACCATTGCTGCGAGTCCTGTCTTGGCTGGATATTTTCAGCACGCTATTTACATCCCCTTTATTTATTCCTGTTCTCCATTTATACACCTCAATCATATCCTCCCTAATTCTATGCCTTTCTAGAGAGTGCAGATTCAGGGCCCTCAGTCTATCCTCATAGGGAAGATTTCTGATACATGGGATCAACTTTGTCATCCTCCTCTGTACGTTTTCCAGTTCATTTATATCCATTCTGTAATACTGTGACCAGAACTGTGCAGCATAATCTAAATGAAGCCTAACCAAGGATATATAGAGTTGAAGAACAACCTGAGGACTTCTATTATTTATACTTCATGATATGAAGCCAAGGATTCTGTTAGCTTTATTGCGAATATTTATGCACTGTTGTGTTGGTTTCAGATTACTGCTAACAAGAACTCTTAAATCCTTTTCGCAATCACAAGTATTAAGATCTACATTATTCAGTTTATATGTGACATGGTTATTGTCCACTTCTCCGACCACTGCATCAGTCTATTCAAATAATACTGGAGTGCTCTATTGTCCTCATTAGAATGAATTGGACTGCCTATTTTGGTGTCATCTACAAATTTGCTTATGTTGATATTTATTCCCTCATCTATGTTGTTTATGTAAATTGTGAACAACAAGGGGCCTCAAACTGACCCCTGTGGGACACAGCTTGAGACGTGCCCCATTCTGATTTCTGCCCATTTATGCAAACTCTCTGACGCCTATTTGTCAACCATACCTCTATCCAGGAAAAAAATTATCCTCCTATTCCGTGTGCCTTAAGTTTCCTAAGTAGCCTCTGATGTGGAACTCTATCGAAAGTCTTACTGAAGTCCATATACACAATATCATATTAATTACCATTATCTACCTCCTCAAACACCTTAGTGAAAAAAGTTAGTAAATTCGTAAGACAAGAACTCCCCTTAGTAAAACCGTGCTGAGATTCATTAATCAATTTATGCATTCCAAGATGGCTACGAATTACCTCGGCAATTATTGATTCCATAAATTTACCAACTATGGAGGTAAGGCTTATTGGACTATAGTTCGAAGCTATTGACCTGTCACCAGCCTTGAAAATAGGTATTACATTTGCCATTTTCCAGAGGTTTGCTAAGTTCCTCTTTACATTCCTTTAATACCCTTGCAAACAGTTCATCAGGGTCTGTGAATTTGTTAGGTTTTAATTTCTCTATTTGTCTGAGGACCATGTCACTAGTTACCCCAATCGAGCATAGTTTATTATTTTCCCGTTCTACATAATTTATTATTTCTGGAATTTCGCTAGTATCTTCCTGAGTAAAAACTGAAAGGAAGTAAGTATTGAAAATTTCACACATATCTTTATCACTGTCAGTGATCTGACCTGACTTACGCTTAAGTGGGCCTATCTTGTCCCTCTATCCCTTCATAGAATTATGTTATAGTGTGACTTCTAAACTATTGCTTGGGGACAATGAAATTGACTCGTCTGAGAGATTTTTACCATACAATTGATTTTCAAAAGGCAGAGAAAGTTGTATCAAGCAAGTCCATGGTTGAGAGGAATATAATAGAATCATGTTTCATAAAAAGTAGTTTTGAAAATAATATGAATATTTCTTTTGTTTTATATAAATTTGATTCATTTACAATTAATAACATTTGGGAAGAATTTAATAATACATTAGATAAATCTTAATTCTTGGGTAGAGTTTCAGGTGCGCTTCACAAAGTCGGGTGCCGTCACGCTACTGTGATGTGATTGCCCCTTTATAAGCCTTCTTGTTGATGTTTTGTGCTTTATAGTTCCTTGATAATGTGAGCAAACACGAAAGCACTTGGAATTTCTCTATTTTTCATAGTGGTTGTCTTGCATATTGTGATATCACCTGTTTAGTGTGATCTTATTGCATATATATATATATATATATATATATATATATATATATATATATATATATATATATATATATATATATATACATATATATATATATATATATATATATATATATTTATATATATATATATATGCAAGACAACCACTATGAAAAAAAGGAATTCAAGCGCTTTCGTGACTACTCCATTATCAGGAACTATAACGGAAACATGACAAGAAGGCTTATATAAGGGACGAGACTACACCTCACAGTCACATCACACTAACAAAGACTACACCTCACTGTAGCGTAACATAAGAACATAAGAACATAAGAAAGGAGGAACACTGCAGCAGGCCTGTTGGCCCATACTAGGCAGGTCCTTCACAATCCATCCCACTAACAGAATAATTCCCCAATCTAATTTTCAATTCTACCCAAGAAATAAGCTTTGAAGATTCTATTAACTCAAGTGCGAGTCCCACTCAAATCCAACCCCTCTCACTCATGAATTTATCCAACCTAAATTTGAAACTACCCAAGGTCATAGCTTCAATGACCCTACTAGGCAGACTGTTCCACTCATCAACTACCCTATTTCCAAACCAATATTTTCCTATATCCTTTTTAAATCTAAACTTATCTAATTTGAATCCATTATTGCGGGTTCTCTCTTGGAGAGATATCCTCAAGACCTTATTTATATCCCCCTTATTAGTACCCATCTTCCACTTATATACCTCGATCATGTCTCCCCTCATTCTTCGTCTTACAAGTGAATGTAATTTAAGGGTCTTCAATCTTTCTTCATACGGAAGATTTCTAATGCTATGAATTAACTTTGTCATTCGTCGCTGAATGTTTTCTAACGAATTTATATCCATTCTGTAAAATGGAGACCAGAACTGAGCTGCATAATCTACGTGAGGCCTTACTAATGATGTATAAAGCTGTAATATAACCGCTGGACTTCTGTTGCTTACACTTCTTGATATAAATCCCAGTAATCTATTTGCTTTATTTCTTACGCTTAGGCATTGCTGACTTGGTTTGAGGTTGCTGCTTA